>BSBK01006276.1:615000-837500 GCA_027943335.1 Chamaecyparis obtusa
GTTATGGTTTAACCTATTAAGGGTTATTATAACTGTTATGGTTAGCATTTGACCTATGGTAAATGACATGGTTATGGTTATGATTAGGGTTAAAATTTCACCTTAGGAGTAGTTTTGTGTGAATGGTTAAAATTATAGTTACGGTTAGTGATGAGTCCAATTATTGCCTTAATTTTGTTATGATCTTCATATTTTGTTGATACTTTGACAAACATTTCCAAAACATTTTATGAGTTATACTTATGTGAACTGATGCTAAGTACAACTAAAAGTCACAAAATCTATGGGTAGCTTGAGTGATATGTTTTGCTGACTATTATAAATATAATGTAGTACTTCATATAATTATTTCAAGCTATGCTCTAATATTTAAGTAGGAGTTAAAAATGTTGAATTTCATGTGTACCGAATGTTACTAACCTTTCAAGTAAACACAGAGCAGTGTGAAGAGTGGCACATCTGCATTAAAGGAGCGTTAGAAGACCAACCATGGTGAGAGAATCTAGCACGGTTCTGATGGATATGCCATGCTTTGAAGGAGCTACCATTCCATAAAATATAGGGGATCTATCCTGCTATATTCCCTCAGAACTATTATTCAGTTATCAACAGTAATTGTACTATGTCATGGTTGTTTTATCTCCTCCATATTTGGTGAGGTTTAATGAGAAGTTTTTGTTATGTTTTCAATAAGTGTCAATCCTTGATATAAAGGGATTTTGACTGATTTTAGATAGAAGAGAAAAATGTAGAATGATGTATTCAGTATAGTGGAAGTTTCTCTGTTTCTATTCTTCATGAGGTGTTCAACTATTATGTAACCAGTTAAGAAGGATTTAATGGAAGAGTGATTTTGGATTATTTTCTTGTGTTGAGTAGTTAGCAAAAGCTAACCAAGGGGGCCCACTTGGGAGGTGGATTAGATTAAGTTAGAATAGATTTTCTTCTTGTACTTTTCCTATTTTCAGATAGAGTTACTATTTTACTCGTGCAACATTATCAATGTGGTTGTTCCTACAACATTTGCAGAAATGGGTATAGTGAATGTTTTGAGTTGTTAGACAAGCTTAGATTCATTTCATAAGTTTTCTGTAGTAATTCCATTCAATAGTCAAGTGTGTTTATTTTACTACAACAATAGCTTAGAT
The DNA here is from genome assembly GCA_027943335.1 of Chamaecyparis obtusa. Classification (NCBI taxonomy): domain Eukaryota; kingdom Viridiplantae; phylum Streptophyta; class Pinopsida; order Cupressales; family Cupressaceae; genus Chamaecyparis; species Chamaecyparis obtusa. The sequence continues at coordinate 616,149 of BSBK01006276.1, forward strand.
TCCTTTTATACAATTTATCTTCTTGCAACATAGGTGTTATGACTCTTAGAGGAACTTAGTGCACAAACTGTGCTATCCCATTTCAAGTCTACATCCTTGGGTTGACAATCTAAATGCATTTCATGGTGGGGAAAGTAATCTTTAGTATGAGTATATCAATTTTAGGGGAGAAAATGGCATGATTATTATTACCTATTGTGAGACTGTTCATTTTTGGCACTGTTGCCAGGGATGGTGTCAAACTAGGAACCTTAATGAGTCATTTATTTTTTAGATTAGTTTCTTGTTTTTAGTCAATACCAAGAAGTTGTGAACTTGCTTCACAAGTCATCAGCTTACTTGCATGCATCGAAGATGATGAGATGTTCATGGTAGATTTCTTTCAAAAGAACCTGTTAAACTAAAAGAAGAGTTTGAAGAACTTGAGTTACCATTTCTTGATGCCAATCTTGAGTTTTTTGCATCATCTTCAACAAAAGAAGAAGACACCCAAGAAACATTTAACCTCCATCCTTTTGTAGAAATATTATCCAATTTCCATAACAATCCCAATCTAGGACCACCTATTGGTCAGATCCTTCCAGTCAATAATACTTTCCAGCCACAGTTTCAATATCCAACACCCCCAGTAATGGTAGCTCCTACATTTCCATTTCCAATTCCAAGTCTTATTAACAATCCTAACCTCAAAAATATACTTGCTTTAGCACTTCCAAAGTTCTATGGCCTTATTACAGAGGATCCTAACACCTTTTTGTTCAAGTTTGATATACTATGTCAAAGTTTTTACTATAATACTGATAGTCATAAGCTTAAGCTATTTCTAGCAACACTGAAGGAGTCAGCTCTCAGATGGTTCACGGGCTTAGGAGAAAATCTAGTAGCTAATTGGAATGGAATGAGAGATTTGTTTCTAAGAAAGTATAAGGAATACTACAAGGGAAGTGATTCAAAAGGAGATGACATCTTCCATATGTCACAAAGGGAAGATGAGACATTAGAGGATTACATATCACACTTCTTATTTAGCTTACAAAAGAACCCTCAACATGCATTACAGGAGGATTCACAGAAGTTGATTTTTCTAAGAGGAGTGAATGAAAACTGTCTTGAAGCTCTGGACCTCATGGCTAGAGGTGATATATCTCAGTCTTCCTAGGCTGACCTTCAAAGGATTTGTCTAAACTATTCTAGAGAAGCGGTCAAGAAAGGAAGGGGATTTCTTTCAACACTGGCCAAAGGAAGTGGTTCTGGTATTTCAAAAATGGAGATTTCAAACCTATTGTTAGACTTTAAGCAAGACATCATAAATGATGTTGCTACACACCTGGACATGATGACCACCAAGAAGAAACATGCAGACACAAAGGCACAGCTGGCTGAATACTACCCTCATTGCCAAAAACAAAAGAAGGATTGTTAGTGCAAATTTGTCACAAACTTGGAGATCTATGATCTTCCAACTAAATATTTGAAGATAGAAGGAGAGGATGAGCAAGTATTCTTTGTTTCTCAATGTCGGCCATGGGGTATGAGACAAGGTATGCCTCAAGACCCGTTACAAATTTCAAGTCCTTATAATAATCAATGGAAAAACCAGAATGTCCAATATCCTCCATAGTATAGTCAACCCATTTGGAATAATGCTTGGCCAAATAATCAACAGAATCAATGGTACCCTCCACCGCAACCCCAATGGCCACAATTTCCAAACCAATGGCAACAACCACAAGGGAATTGGCAACCCACTAACCAATGGAGAGGACCTCAACAATGGCCTAATCCTAACCCTGGATATCCACCTCTACCACCTCCAACAAATATACCTGAAATAATGCCACCACCTACAAATACAAATCCTCAGAAGCAAGCACAATTACCTGCTCAACCTCAACTGAATCCCAACAATCAACAGCCACAACAGAAAATGTATGCTACTGATGCTCAATAGTACCCTTCCTATGCTCTTGATATAGATGATATACATATAAGATTGGGTACTACCTTGCCAGCACCTGAACAACCTCTTATCACTGAAGTGCTAGACCTTCCTACAGCATCTGTACCGATTCCAGAGAATGATTTGCCAAATACTATTGCATCAAAAAATGTTTCCAACTCAACTAATGTTGATACATCAGTTAAACCACCTTTCCCCCAAAGGCTCATCATGGAGAAGCCCATACCAAAAGAAGATCAGCCATTTTATATCCTTGACCAGTTAAAGAAAATACATGTCTAGGTTCCCCTATTTCAAGCAATAAAAGATGTTCTAGTTTATGGAAAAGCAATTAAAGAAGCTTGTCTTAAAAAGCCTAGGAGGAAGAAAAATGATCCTACAATAGTTCATGTTATAGGAAAATTGGCTGATATCATGCTAGGAAAACTGGTAATTCCAAAATATTCAGATCCAGGGAGTCTAGTTGTAAATATCATCATTAATGGCTAGAATGTCAAAAATGCATTAATAGACTTAGGTGCTGCCATTAATGTAATGACTAAGGATACTATGAATAAACTAAGCATTGAAGGGTTGAGAGCTACTCCAAAAATATTGCAATTAGCAGACAACTCTACTATTATCCCTGATGGAATGATATAAGACATAATAGTTGCCTTAGATTCTTGGGAGTACCCTACTAATTTCATGATCCTTTCACCAAAGGTCAACCTTGCTGGTTACCTTGTTATTCTAGGATGTCCATGGTTAGCAACAACTGATGCAAACATAAGTTGTAGATCAGGGAACCTGACAATTTCAGATGGGAAAGGCACCAAGAAACTAGCATTGTATCCTCCAGCTCAACCACAGCCAGATTTTAGTACACCTATATGGCTAGATTTAGGAGATGGGGAAGAAGAACTAAATTCTGTGGTCTAGCTAATGATGTTACATAGGCAATCTTTCCTAAAACTCCAAGAGGAAGATGAAGTCATTCAGAGCATTCTTAGTAATGACTATGTTGTAACCAAAGATATATCCAAGAGTTCTGTGTTAGAGCTAAGTACATATGAAGATAATTTTGAGAACTACGTATTACCTTCAGAGCCCAACATTATCCATCAATTGCTACCTAGTGAAGTAAACACAAGTCCAATCCCTGAAGTGTCCATGCTTGACCTTACAACTATTGTGGAACTTTCTAAAGGTCATAATCTCCATGTGAATAATAAGCTACCTCCACAACAAATGGAGAAACTAGCTAAACTGCTACAAACACATGAGAAAGCCTTTGCATGGGACTATGGGGACATGAAGGGATTAAGTCCTACACTGTGTACCCATAGGATCAATATAAATGAAGGAATCCTACCCCTTCATTAGCCTCAAAGAAGGATTAACCCAACATTAAGGGAGATAGTCAAAACTGAGTTGCAAAAGTTATTAGATGTTGGCTTTATATATCATATATCTGACAGTAAATGGGTATCACCTCTGGTCATAGTACCAAAAAAGGGAGGTAAATGGAGGATTTGTGTGGATTATAGGGATTTAAAAAAAGCTACCAAGAAAGACCACTTCCCATTACCATTTATAGACCAAGTATTAGATACTTTGGCTGGTAAGAAGTATTTTTCCTTTCTTGATGGATATAGTGGATATAACCAAATAACTATTGCTCCAGAAGACTAGGAGAAGACTACATTCACATTTCCATGGGGGACATATGCATATTCAGTTCTATCTTTTAGGTTGTGTAATGCTCCAACAACATTTCAAAGAGTTGTGATTAGTATTTTTGCTGACATTTCACATGATTGTATGGAGATATATATGGATGACTTTATAGCATTCAGAGTGACATTTGAAGAGGCTTTGGAGAATCTTGAAAAGGTGCTAATTTGGTGTAAGGAACATAATCTATCCCTTAATAGTGAGAAATGATTTATGATGATGTAGGAAGGAGTAGTACTTGGGCATTTCATTTCAACAACAGGAATTCAAGTGGACCCAACTAAAGTTGAGGTAATACTTACACTACCTACTCCTACTAAACAGAAGGATGTAAGATCTTTTCTAGGACATGTTGGATATTATAGACGCTTTATTCAAAATTTTAGTCAAATTGCAAGCCCTTTGTACACATTGCTAACAAAAGAAGTTGAATTTATCTGGATACAAGCATATGATGAGTCCTTCCTGCAGCTAAAGAAAATCCTAACAACTGCACCAATCCTAAAAGGACCAGATTGGTCTATTCCATTCCACATCCATACAGATACATCTGATTATGCCATAGGTGTTGTGCTACGACAAAAGCCTACAAACCTTGAGAATGCAATTTACTATATCAGTAAAAGCCTTCATGGCCTTGAACTAAACTACACAGTTACTGAAAAGGAACTCCTAGCTGTAGTTTATGAATTGAACAAATTCTGACACTATGTCATAGGCTATCCTATTTTTGTTCACACTGATCACTTAGCAATAAAATATTTGATGAACAAACCTGCTCTAATGGGAAGACTGGAAAGATGGCTTTTACTCTTGCAAGAATTTGACATAACAATTGTTGATAAGCCGGGCAAAGCAAATGTAGTTGCTGACTACTTGTCTAGACTTCAAATTGTTGATGAAGACACTACTCAGGTTGAAGATACATTTCCAGGTGAACACTTGTTCCATATAGTAGTTAAAAACCCATGTTATGCAGACATAGCCAATTATCTTGCAGCAAATAAGATGCCCGCACATTTTTCTCAGAAAGACAAGAAAAAGCTTGTAGAGAAAAACTTTTAGTTTTCATGGATAGATAATAATCTATTTTACACTGGTCCAAATCAGATTATGAGAAGGTGTGTGAGAGAAGATGAAGTATATGATATACTCCACACTTGTCATGATGAGCCTTGTGGAGGTCACTTTTTTGCCAAGCAAAAAACCCTAAAAATCTTAACAACATGATATTATTGGCCTACGTTACACATAGATGAAACCAGTTATACAAAAAAATGTGATAAATGCCAAAGGATAGGTTGTCCAATGAAATTAGATGAGATGCCACTTAATCCACAAATAGTAATGACACCCTTTGATAAGTGGGGTATGGATTTCATCGGACCAATAGATCCTCCATCAAATGGAAAATCCTACATCTTGGTTTGTACAGATTACCTGACAAAGTGGGTGGAAGTGAAAGCAATGCAGAATGCTAGAGATCAGAAAGTAGCAAAATTCTTGTATGAGGAAATTTTTACCAGGTATGGAGTTCCCAGAGAGCTTGTCATGGATCAAGGAGCATAGTTCACATCAAATTTGATCAGTGAGCTAATGAAGGAGTATAGCATAAGGCATCGAAAGTATAGTCCATATCATCTGCAAGCAAATGGCCAAGTAGAGGTGACAAATAGAGAAATAGAGGCTATATTAACAAAAATAGTACAATTGCATCGCAAGGATTGGAGCAGTTGATTAATAGAAGCAGTTTGGGCTTACCACACCACATGGAAGACAACAATAGGATTCACACCATTTGAATTGGTGTATGGAAAAGCAGTAATGTTTCCCATAGAATTTGAACACAAAACATTATGCACAGCTCTAGAGTTGAACATCAGTCTTCCTGTAGCACAAACATAACATCTCCTCCATCTCAACTCATTGGATGAAATGTGCAAGTCAGCATTGGAGAGAATATAACTAGTCTAGAAAAAAAGGACGAGATGGCATGATTCACATATCAAGAATAAGGAATTTCAAGTAGGAGATTAGGCTCTATTATATGATTCTAGATTCAAGGAGATTCCAAGAAAGCTACAAACCAGATGGCTATGACCATATGAAATTTAATGTCTTTGATAATGGAGTAGTACAACTGACTACACTTAACCCAGTACAATTTAAGCTACTTGTAAATGAACATCATTTACGTCTGTATCACAAGCCTCAAACCAAAGAAGAATTCTTGCAATAGTTCAACATGCACAGTTTACTAGGCCCTTAGGAAATAGTTCCTGTAGTAGTAGGCAAAAGCCTTCCTCCTGCAGCATCACCATGACATACTTTCACCAACATTCATAATAAAACTTCATTTAATGAGGTATATTTCTTCATTCACTTTTCTTTATTCTTCTCACCAACTCATCTCACTCCTATTTCTACCACCCATTCAAATTCCATGTCACCCACAATTTCTATTTTCAAAAGCTTTCAATAAATCACCACGTCAGCAATCGCATGCAGCTACCAAAATTAACACTCACCTTAGCTCACATTCATGTACAGTAACTAATTGCTAGGTGCAACTTTCTAACTCCTTACTTACTTTTAGAGCATAAGTTTAATTAATTATATCTAGTATTGCATTAATTATATAATATACGCATTAAGCCAGTTTCCCAATCTCATGCCAAATCTATCAAGTGAGGACACTTGTTAAAATTTTGTAGGGGCTAGAGGAAGTGTAATAACTTCCAAGTGTCACTCCTAAACTACCCTAGTCACATCACTATTGTACTTTGGTTGCATTCCATTTTTTTTTTAATCCTCCATATTTGCCATACCTGCAAAAATTCCAATTCCTCAACTTAACATGACTTATAAAAGGACCATACTTAAATGTTGAGATAACTCTCACTTAAGACTCTAATGGCCTCTGTCATCAATTCCATCATTATAATTCATGTCAAGCAAAGAAAAGGCAATGCAAGCAAAAATATTAGCATTTTCAAGAATCGCAGTTGCATTTCAAATAGAAGGAATTTGTAGAAAGACCGAACCTTATCAGTAAATTGGAGGGCTCAAAAATTGAAGATTGAGCATTATTAAAATGGACAAATAGTTACAAAGGCATGAGCCTGTCATCCATGGTATTTTGTTGGCGGACATTGAGGTAGTCGGCAGGTTCAATGCATGCGGCTGACTTGGCCATTTTCTTCAGTTGATAGAGTTTAATGAGGAGGTTGCTGTAGAGTTCATGAGCACATTTGAAGAAGGGAAAGTAATAGTTTGGGGATTGATAGTTGTTTCTACTAAAGAGAGAATTTTAGAAGTTACAGGGTTACTAGTTGTTGGAGAACATTATCCAAATGAGCATGATGCAAGGTCATCTCGTGCTCAGTTCTCCAAGCTGGGTGATCCTCCATTGGAAATTATGAAGCTAGGTTGTAGTAGATTGTCTCTTCCACAACCATTTCTAAAACTAGATAAGCACATCATAAGGTATTTAACTTGTGAGGGTAGATTTTTGAACCTGCATGCTCACCATTTTAAATTACTTACCTGTATTAGGCATAGTCTTTAGGTTAATATTTCCAATTTTCTTTATAATATGCTAAGTATCAGTGCTGAAGAAATGCAAAAGGGCAATGTAAATTCCATTAGTCACCATGCCCCAATCAAGCTTTTGGTTGAAAAATCTCTTAATGATGTTTCTCCCATGTCATGGGCATAATTTTTCCAATTTAAAACCTTATAGCCCCAAGTAAATCCTATGGCCCAACCTCTAGATAATGCAATAGAATATTCTGACCCTATTGAGGAAGTAGCTGTGAAAGAAAAATAACCATAATTACCCTAAGAAAACCAACCTCCTGAATCTACTCTAGAGAGTAATTTACCCACTTCTTCCTCAAGAAAAGGAAAGCAAAAAGTTAGAAAAGAAATCCCTAACTTAGAAGGGGAAGTTTCAAACCTTGCAATTCAAATGAATAAAAGAAAATGGTCGAGTCCTACAATGTTTGTTCCTACAACATCTACTCCTATAGCACATAAACTAAAAATGTGTCACCAACCTAAAATTGCAGTGGTTGAAGAGGCAACTGTGAGTAGAAGCCCTCGCATGTGAGGACAAGTGTCTCCACCTTCTCCTCAAAACCCAAATGTTCCAGCACCAAAACCTATAGTAGAACCCTCTGTTGAGTATATTCCTAATGATTCCCCTCCATAGGTAGAACCCTGACATATGGAGGAAACTCCTAATGAGCAAGAACCTAGCAGTGATATGCCATAGAATGATCAAGGAATGCCTAAGCCGAACCCTAAAGTAATGCAAGAGAGCATTACTATGAATGTTCAACCTACTCCTCCTTAGCATCCTATATATTCTAATGTATCCATTATACCCTACCAATCAATGTGGTTCACTGGCTTCTTTCAGTAGATTGCTAAGGAGAAGAAAAAGAAAGCCCAGATGCAAGAGTTGCCTTCATCAACAATTCAGTCTGTCCTCTTTCATCTATACAACCATTTTATCTTTTAGAAGACATGGTGGAAGAAGGAAAGAAATCAAATGAAAAGGGAGATGTTTGATAAGGATGAAGAAATTGAATCTCTCAAAGAGCAGCTAAAGAAACAAAAAGAGCAAATGGACAAGGCCTTAAAACTAGCTGACTAGGTGATAGCTTGTAGACCACCACCTAGGGTATATGCTATTTTCTTAAAGGAGAAATTTATTTTGTTCCAACTTATGATGACAATCAAGGATATTGATTGTGAATTCAAGACAGCCTAGGAATTCTATAGTTTGTATCAGACTTTTCCATCATGGCAACAAAATCTATTATGTGAGCTTTATTTGCACAAATTTATTATTCCACATGAAAAAGAGTGGAATCCTCTGCTCTATATAGGAGATATTCACTTAAGGGCCTTGATGTCATGGATGCATAATGAGACAAATTATGATAGATAGCTAAACACCTACAAGGATCTGGAGAAATCTGAGCCTTTTCCATTAAGGTCTAAGTCACATAAGCTTGATGTTCTTTTGAGGGATTGGCTCAATTTGACTTATGGTAGACCAAAGCCTAAAATCAGGGAGAAAATATTTGCATTAAGGGTTAAGGTTTACACAGACTATCAGACATTGCCAAATTTTACAGTCCAAAGATCTCTTTCAGGGATAAGAAGTAGATGGAACAGATTGCTAGGAGCTTTTAGAAAAGTAGAGCCACATAGCCCAATGAACTATGAAGCAACTATCCACAAAGTGACTAAATACATGCAGTTAGGGAAACAAGCTAGAAGGGAATTATGGATGCCATTATCTTTCCAACTACCAACACTTCTTTGGCCCTTGTACGACATTAATGCTACTAGATTGGATCAGTTGGTTGAGGAACACCGATGAGATCACTTGGAGCACACAAGGGGATTTTACTACACTTTCAGAAGTGGAAAGAAAGTGAAAATGACCGTTGGTGATTTTAGGACCATAGCCAGTAAATACAATGCTTGAGGACAAGTATTTTGTTAGTAGGGGGTAGATGATGAGTCCAATTATTGCCTTAATTTTGTTATGATCTTCATATTTTGTTGATACTTTGAAAAACATTTCCAAAACATTTTATGAGTTATACCTATGTGAACTGATGCTAAGTACAACTAAAAGTCACAAAATCTATGGGTAGCTTGAGTGATATGTTTTGTTGACTATTATAAATATAATGTAGTACTTCATATAATTATTTCAAGCTGTGCTCTGATATTTAAGTAGGAGTTAAAAATGTTGACTTGCATATGTGTACTGAATGTTACTAACCTTTCAGGTAAACACAGAGCAGTGTGAAGAGTGGTGCATCTGCATTAAAGAAGGAGCGTTAGAAGACCAACCACGGTGGGAGAATCTAGCATGGTTCTGATGGATATGCCATGCTTTGAAGGAGTTGCTGTTCCAGAAAATATAGGGGATCTATCCTGCGATATTCCCTCAGAATTTTTATTTAGTTATCAACAATAATTGTACTATGTCGTGGTTGTTTTATCTCCTCCATATTTGGTGAGGTTTAATGATAATTTTCTGTTATGTTTTCAATAAGTGTCAATCCTTGATATAAAGGGATTTTGACTAATTTTAGATAGAAGAGAAAAATGTAGAATGATGTATTCAGTATAGTGGAAGTTTCTCTGTTTCTATTCTTCATGAGTTGTTCAACTATTATGTAACCAGTTAAGAAGGATTTAATGGAAGAGTGATTTTGGATTATTTTCTTGTGTTGAGTAGTTAGAAAAATCCAACCAAGGGGGCCCACTTGGGAGGTGGATTAGATTAAGTTAGAATAGATTTTCTTCCTATAATTTTCCTATTTTTAGATAGAGTTACTATTTTACTCTTGCAACATTGTCACTGTGGTTGTTCTTGCAACATTTGCATAAATGGGTATAGTGAATGTTTTGAGTTGTTAGACAGGCTTAGATTCATTTCATAAGTTTTCTATAATAATTCCATTTAATAGTCAAGTGTGTTTATTTTCCTGCAACAATAGCTTAGATTCCTTTTATGCAATTTATCTTCCTATAGCATAGGTGTTATGACTCTTAGAGGAACTTAGTGCACAAATTGTGCTATCCCATTTCAAGTCTATGTCCCTGGGTTGACAATCTAAATGCATTTCATGGTGGGGAAAGTAATCTTTAGTATGAGTATATCAATTTTAAGGGAGGCAATGACATGTTTATTATTACCTATTATGAGACTGTTCAGTTAGGATCAAGATTATTGTGTCATACTAAGGTCATGGTTTGAGCTAGGATGTTATGTTTACAATTACATGGTGTATCATATTTAGTGTAACATTAAAGGTAAAGATTAGGGTAAGGGGTTAGGGTTAGCATTAGGGTTAGTAATATGGTCAAGATTAGTAATAGTTATTGTTAAATTTTGGCTATTGTACATGTAGGGTTAGGGTTAGGGTCAGTTTAAGGTTGTGTGTAGTGTTAGGATATATTGTTTATAGTTAGGGTTGAATCATATGTAGTTTTAGGTATATAGTTAGTATTAGGGTTTGTGTGAGTGTAAGGTTATGGATGTAGTTAGCAATGGGATCTAGGTTTTAGAGTTAAGGTTAATGTATCATACTTGGAAATACATTTTTGGATGTTGTTTATAGTTTAACATGATAATTATCATTAATATCACATTTAACATTACCATTTAATGTACAGTCAATGGTAGGGACATGGTAACAACTAACTTGAATGCTTACCATATATAAGTAATTATAATGTTAACAATAACATATTAGAGTTAGGGTTAGGGTTACAATTAGGGATAGGATTCTATGTTTACAGTTAGGATTACTATCATATTAAGGGTTACTATAACTATCATGTTTACCATTTTACGTATGGTAATCAAGAGTGTTATGGTTACAATTAGGTTTTAATTTTAACCTTAGGAGTACTATTAGTTTTGGACTTGCACCTCTCACATTAAAGGTAAAGATTAGGGTAAGGGGTTAGGGTTAGCATTATGGTTAGTAATATGGTCAAGATTACTAATAGTTACTATTACATTTAGGCTATTGTACATGTAGGGTTAGGGTTAGGGTCAATTTAAGGTTGTGTGCAGTGTTAGGATGTATGGTTTATAGTCAGGGTTAATTCATATCTGGTGTTAGGTATATGGTTAGTATTAGGGTTTACGTAAGTAAGATTATGGACGTACTTAGCGATGGGATATATATTTTTTTATGTTTTTTACAGTTTAACATGATAATTATCATTAGTATCACATATAATGTTACCATTTAATGTACGGTCAATGGTAGGGACATGGTAACAACTAACTTGAACAGTTACCATAGTACTGTAATTATAATATTAATGATAGTATTTTAGAGTTAGGGTTACAGTTACGATTAGGGATAAGATTCTATGTTTACATTTAGGATTATTATCATATTAAGGGTTAGTATAATTGTCTTGTTTTGGAATTGCATCTCTCACATTAATGATAAAGATTAGGGTAAGGGGTTAGGATTAGTATTAGGGTTGGTAATATGGTCATATAAGAGTAATACTTACTGTTATAGTTTTATTTTAGTTTTCATTTCATATTTACTTTTAATAGTTTACTTTATATAGTTAAAGGTTTTGGTATAGTTGTTTAACATTGATTAGGGGTAGGTTAGAAGTATAAATTAATAAGATGTCCTATATAATTAATTCCTCACATTTATTCAACACATCCATTGAAGGAATACATATTAGAAATATAGAGTTCAACAAAACACATTACAAAATGTTACAAGTATAGGGGTAATCATGATGGGAATAGCCAAAGCTATTTATTTATTATCTTGTTCATGAAACTTACATAGATGAAAGGGGAAATATAAGTCCCAATACAACTATTTAGATAAGTAAGAAGTGTGAAAGCCAAGATAAGAATGATCTAAATCAATAATATTTCTCCATAATGATGCAAGTACATCACATATTATTTAATGATAAAGTTGGTATTTTGACCCTTATTTGTAAAATGATCGTGGTAGACTTCTTTCATCATTGATGGAAATGCATCCACTTTTGCAGATGTCTCGCGCATAAATTTTGCAACATCTACCATCTGCATTATTTCCAGTTTGTCAACATAGTCAATTGATAACATTGCATTCTCCACAGCTTTGATTATAGTTGTACTGCACGCATCTACAATGATTCACGTAAAATTATCAAATTCAGTCTCAAAGGCATCATTTGAGCCATCGAAGAAAACAGGCTCGTAACCATTATGTTCGACTCTCTATCAAAGGAAACCATAGGTGGAATGGTATCCTGTAAAGTTTTAAGCAAACATCAGTATATAGAATTAATCAGAATAACCATTTTGCATTGCCATTTCAAACTTTACATGTTACTTATAGTGGAATAATATTTTTTATTTTGTGGATTTTTTAAAATTTAAATTAACAAAAAGTCAGGTTTAGAAACATGATATAATTTATATTATTGATACAAATTGAAGAAAAATTGAACACAATTTCCAAATATGATATTCTAATTTATCGCATAAGAATAATTTAGAACAATTATGACACAAAGTAGGAGATTAATTAATAATGCAACATTTAATAGCAATACATCATTACAGTACATCATTGATTTTCAAGACACTTGAGTCTAATTTCTTCTGCTCTTTTGTTTGAAAGTTGTTTCCCACTTTTCATTTTTTCATAGCGGTCATATGTGAATGGTGGCATTATTGTCAAGCCTTCTAGAGACTTTACACGAGATACAACTACAAATGTCAATCCTTCTCTTTCTCTTGGGCCTATATCAACTATGGATTTGGAAAGAGTTAGTCCTTGATATTTATGAATTGTGAATGCCCATGCCAACCTTAATAGTAACTGAAAGGTTCTACCCCTATGTACTGGTGATATTGGAACTAGTTTTGGATGCCGATCATCATATAGTATTCCAAAATAATTATCAAATTCAACAGTAACATAAGCAAATATTTTAGGTGGGGCAGTTCCTAGTTTGTACGTAATATTCTGAATATATCCCAAGGCTCCATTAACAAGACCGGCTTCAATCCATAGATTTTTAGTTAATATGACTTTTGAATTCTTACTGAATAATAACTCTAGATCAAGTTCTTCATTCGAGAAATCTTCAATTGTATTACCATTCCTTGACTTAGTTGCAAGGCTACATGCAACAGGTTACCTCAAAAAGAACAACATCCTCAAGTTATGGTTACAAATATTGGCATTTGTGGAGAACAAATGCATTGTCTTGTCAAACTCATCATTGGTTGCAACATCTAACCTCACAGGGGTTCTCATCAGAAGAAAGTTCCATCATCTAGGTTTGGACTTGCATTTCTCACATTTGTGAGAAGCCGGAAAAATCTTTTTTGGTGGATATTTTCTCCATCTTGCCTAAATTATTATCTAATGTTACCACCATTTTGAATTCTCATCACAGTAACTTTTCCCTCATGTTGCTAGCATATGCCAGTTTATCATTGACTGGAGGTAACTAACCAAGATCACCAACCAAAATAATAGATATACCTAAAATAAAGTCAGAGAAATGATTTGAAGACTATCTATGAATATTACATGATTGTTTTTATATATGAGTTATATTAATAAATAATTATAACACATAAATAGCATCATTAGAAAAAATGAAAGTATACATGCAAAGCTTATGTCACCACTTTGTGGGAAGGCTTGTTTGAGCTGACAATCTATATTTTCCAACAAGTTTTGACCAATGAAGCTCATTTCAACAATCAAAATATACCTAATATGGGCCATTTCTTCTTGCAAACTTGTAAGTTGCATCCCTTCTAGTTGAGAAAAATCTCTAATTGGTATTCTTGACTTTGCATGAATTTTAGAAGTTCCTATATTGAAAGCTGCAAATCTAGTTGGTGAAAGTAATATAAGTTGAGAAGGGCTTGGAAAAGATTCAGTCTAAAGAATTTTACTGATAGCACCAATTAGATAAGACTTCCTTGTTCCCGCGGTTCCTTGAATTATCATAAACAAAGGCATCCCGACCTGATTGCCATGGTAGTGTGTCATAATAATATTGATTGCCTTTTGTTTCTTGTCACTGAGAGGACTAAAGTTGATGCATTATGGGATGTCATCATACATGAGACATAAATGTTTCTTCATTTTTCCTATGAAGTTGATTTCTATAGCAATATGCTCTTCACTTTGATATTCACTACACCAGTTTATATTTCTATCAATATCTCTTCTTCCTAACATTTCTATCTCAAAAACCTACATATGTTGACCATGATGTAGTCTGGAGATGATTTCACATTCATTCTCCATGTATTGTCTTGAATAGCTCCATTATCGTCTACTTCTAAATCACTACTAGGTTCATCATTTTCTATAGGTGCTACTCTTTGAACATTCCAAGGGTTATAATTGAGTGATTCCCAGTTTCCTACTATAGTATCTGTAAGGAAACTTAGGTGCGGAAATAGCTTCCTACGCTAATCTCTATAGGAGAGTATTGTGCAAATTCTTATAAATCCTTACAATTTTAGATTCGTTAACTACTTTAACAAAGATATTGCAACCACATACCATGCATACAAAAAAATAGAGAATGACACAATGATATACCCTGGGGAAAACCTTTTGGTAAAAAACTCTAGCACTCCAAAACCTGCACAATGTATTATCTTCAACACAAAGGTTACAATACACTTGCAATGCAAGTTCTTTCAAGAAATGAGAGACAAAGCCAACAAGACTTAAATTTTTGTTATATCTCTCCCATAGGAGTAGCATCATATATATAGACTCCTCTGGACCCAAAAATAGGCACAACCACCAAGACCCATGCACAAAGCCACATGTACACAGTTGTTACATGCAATCCCAAGAATAGGCATCCATCCCTAGAATAGACTATGACAGCTTGTCATAGAATCCGCCAAAAATAACGGTCACAAGAGAAGTGTAAGAGAATCTGTCATACCAACCTATTTTTGGCATAGTCTCTTACACACACCAACCACTTCTTCTTAAGTGCCCAAATAGGCCCAAGTCATAAGATGCTCTTACACCTGTCATAGCACATTCCTTAAATAGTTCTTACGCATCATAGGAATCTGTCATGACCATTTCAGTCATGATCTCCTTACGCACAAGATGCCGACACATCAAGTGGAGTGACACATCAACATGCCAACTAGACATGTACACTCACACTTAATTACATTATTTGCAAAAAATACATTTACAAAACAAATAATAAGAATAGGAATTATCCAAGGTTGAGACACTTTATTCCTAACAGTATCATTATCATGACCAATGTCTCTTTCAATGTTATGAAAAGGTTTATATAGTAACAGATCAGATAAACAAAAATCCACCCCTTTACTCAAATCATGTAGAGGAATGGATAGAAACCTCGGGAAAATTCTGGCAATAGCTGTTGATTGCCTTGGCCCCCATTTTTTGTCTCCTATTTTTCTAGGATTGTATATCCAGGATCTTGCTGCATCAATCAAGGTGATACCTTCCATACATAATGGCCTTTTTTTATAGCCATCTACAAAAGATTTAGCATGTTCTTCATCAGCTTCCTCATTATTTACTGCTATAGGTTTGAAAACTTTACGTGAGACATTTAGATTAACAAACTTCTGCTACTCTCTACCAATAGAAGCTCTAACAACATATGACATGTTTCCTGGGCTCCAATGTCCCTCTCTATAACTATTTCTATGAGAAGATTTTTGTAGGCTTGTGCAGCTAAATCATCAAGATTTTCTAGGTTTGACAAATGCATCAACATTTCAGAATATGTTTCTGAACTTCTCTCAGATTTTGCTGCATACTTTTCAATGTATTTAATAATTGCATATTTTGAAAGAACAAATTGCCAATCTATATTTTCCCTCAATAGTTGCAATATGTACCAATTATGTGAATTAAATCTATAATCATTTATAGATGGCTTAAATTTTATTTCACCTGATTCTCTATCCTCAAATAATTTGGATCCCTCCAAATTCAATGGCCAAGGAGCATTGTACCTAAGAGAAAGACAAATGAGCATCTATTTTGATTAAGTTTTGTGAATAGTTAATATATAATATTAATATAAACCTTATTAATTGAAGAAATAATTACCTACAAACCATTCTTCCCCATTTTTATGTAGACATGCACCCTCCGTATAGACTATGTGTCATTCCACACAGTTGACTATCTCTTCATAATCATGGTCAATATCCATCTAAGCTAGTTGTGCACTATTTTTGGGACATGGATGTTGACCAAAATGTTGGAAAACATACAAATGGTTGCAGGTAATATATCATATTAAAAATTTATAATAATTTCCTGACTCTCATACATATGAACATATATTGTAAACATCATGTTATGTAGATATATATGATCAAATTACTTAAAACATGCCTGTATATTTCTTTGATGAGGATCATGTCTAGGATTCCATGCATGAATAATGAAATAAAATATCTCTCAACACTTTTTCATTCCTCCTCATTTGACCAGTCAATAGTGTCCATGTTCGGTGCTCCTTCGAGCCATAAGAATCCATGCACATGAGGTGAACCCTATGTTGCAACTCATATCTACACCAAAAATCTTTGACTTTCATACCTTTTTCAAGTATTTCTTTCCTGAACATTGTATTCCTTAAATGCATGTTATGTGCAACTATATGAGGATAGTCAATGACATTATGTCTTCTCCACTTCTAAGCCTCATGTGGATTAGTTGGTGGTGTTCCTAACATCACCAAATGCAAATCATGCCACTGCATATCCGCTGCACTTAAGGTGAAGAAAATTGTAGGAGTCCCCATTTGGTGAAGCATGTTTGTTAATTATGCTTTACATTTAGATCAATATGATCTTGTTCCTCTTAGAGTTGTTCCAAATCTCATCAACCTATCTACCAAATTATTATGTGGCATATTTTCCATATGTTCGCATGGCTCATTGATGGTAATTGACATGACTTGAAAAATCCTTTTTATAAATACAATAGATGAATTTTGTGCATGATGTCTTATTATCATGTTCATCATGAAATACCTAAACCTTGAATGTTTACCAAGTCGATGATCCCTATATTGCAACAAATGCTTCACAAATTCATGCAAATGAATTTGCCTCATTCTTGACTCTAACCAATCACATCTTTCATGAGGAAATAATGTTGGAAATGCCATATCTAAAAATCCCGATGTGACATATTCATTGATGGGTGATACACCTATAGTCGGCCATTCAATTAATGTAGATGGAACTATCTTAGGATTGTTAACCCATGCTTAGATTAAGTCCATTTATATTTGAGCATTAGGTGGTCTTGAAGCCATAGACATTGTGTGCTGAATTACATTACCTTCATCTCTCTCCATGACTGGACCCACAAATATGACTTTGTTTGCATCAGAATCAAATTTTATGTGGACTATCCTCAATCTGTTAAATTTTTTTTGACTAGTATTCCTCAACAAGTCATTTAGTGCAACTTCATCTATTCTAACATTTGCATAAAACTTGTCATGCTCTACTTTGTATTTCAATGCTCTATACACACGATCCTTGTTTATAGTAAAGTTATAACATGTACCACGTTGATCCCTTACATGAACAATAATAATTGGCAAATGCTCAATTATATGTGGAAAAACTTTGGATACTTGTTCTACATGTTGATGAAAACTTATAGTGTGTCCTTTATATTTATATTGACCACTAGTTGTATGTGTAACTTGTAGTATAGGGCTAACATGTGCAATCAACATCTCTTCAACCTGATTCAGATTTGCAAGATCTTCTAGTTGAGAGCCAAGGTCCATACTATTTGAAGATCAAAACCTATGAGTTCTTCATTCTTGTCTACACCTGTTGCATATAAGACCTTCACAGGTGTGATATAATTTTATTACAAGATATGATTCTTGACAAACATGACACATATTAGGAGTCTTCAAACTATCTATTTGATGCCTAAATTGCATTTGGAATCTTCTAAATTTAGTTTCAACCATACCATTTGGGTTTGACATGTTTTTCATAGTACCGTCCACATCAAAATTCATTTCTATTTGATTTTCATGTTGTGGCATTTGTGGAACACATTCTATGGATGCATAGTCTTCATTTTCAACATCCAACTAAATTTTTACATTAGATGGACTGTTATATCTATGACTTGGTTCATGATCATCTTGACTCCCTTGATGTCCTTCATTTTGAAGCCTTCGATCATAAGTTCATTGATGGTTGTTTCTTTGAACATTTGTTTCATCTTGATTTTCATTTTCTAATTGTTTGATTGTTACTTCTGCCCTTCTTCTACCAATTCTTCTTTGTCTATCAACTTCGTACGTCTTATTCTATGTTGTTCTATTTGACTTTCTATCAATTGTTCTTGCTAACGGCTACGAGAATCTCTTCTATATTGTCTTTGATATTCTCTTCTTAGCTCCTCTGATTCAAAGTTCAACCTTGGTCTCACCATATCTACTATGAAAGAACATAAAATTAGTGACCTAATCAAACTTTATATTATGTATATGTAACAACATTGTAATATTTAGAAAGAATGAATGTTACTTGTCAATTAATATGTTTTTTATATATAGAATTGAAAGGCACATGCCAATTTATAATACATAGTAATTTATTTTTTATGTTTTTTGTATAATGTTTAAATACATATTTATACATATAGAATATGAATTAGGAAAATAAATTAGACAATAACAACACTTTGAGTGAAGAAATGATAAGAATTATAGATACATGAAGTAAATGAGAGTCAAAATATTGTAAGAATAATAAAATGAGTATTTTATAACAATAATGGATATATAATGACAATTTAAATAGTATAAAGGGCCATTTTGTGAAAACACGAGTTCATACATGATCTCTTATTTGGAATAGTAAACACTGAAACCCAAAAAATATGTGATCTCATTTTCAGAGCTAGTGGATCTCAAACCAAAAATTAATTGTGAACTCTTCAATTCCATTGCGTTTTCCTCCATCTTCCTCCAACTCATTCTTGCTCTAGTTGTAAGTGGGCACGTGAATATGGTTTTAGAGTATGAGAGTCAAGAAAATACACTTCAAAGAACTCTTCAAGACTAAGTGGTGAAATAAATCTGTGAACAATCACACCCGACCATCAATAGTCATTGTCTAGAACTTCAACTGCAAAGCCAGGAGGTACATATTGAGGAAAACTAATGATAGGAGGAATAGGTCTCATATAGTCTTTAAATACTTCCTCAACGAGGGGCTCTTGAGCCCATTTGTTGTTTATGAAGTGGTCACATTTCACAGAAAATTCTGGCATATCAGAATTATTTACAATGCCTATAATAGTTCCTTCAAACCATGCCCCTTCAAATCCCTCCTCATCACATCTAACTTCTACCTTCATTCCCACATTAAACTCCATTTGTATGCCTAATTTATAATTACAAAAAAAACCATTTCAATTTATAGTTAAAAAGATATAATACAAGCATAATATAATTATAATTAACAAATTCAATTTCATTAAATCAATTTCCAAATCTAATTTTTAAATAAAACTATGTAAATGTAATTTTAAACAACATCTAATTATATCAATAATATTAATTTTATTAATACAATTAAAAAATTGATTTCATTAAATCTAATTTTAAACATTAGGAGACCTAAATATGGCAGCATTGCCATCTATAGTACAAATAAATGTTATATTTAAAATTAAGTATTAAAGTAGCAACAAAATGAATCCAATATTAATTTCATTAATACAATTAACAAACTGAATTTCATTAAATCAATTTCTAAGTCTAATTTTAAACATTATGAGACCTTAAACATTCATATTAAAAATATGTATAGAAATATGGTGACATTGCCATCTATACTAAAAGTAAATGTAATATTTAAAATTAAGTATTAAAATATGTAACAAAATGAATCTAATAATCTAAAAATATGGCGACATTGCCATCCATATTAAAAGGAAAACTAATATTTTAAACTAAGTATTAAAATACTAATAAATTAAAATTTAAAATACAATTTCTAAAATAATTTATATAAAAACTAAATCTAATAATTCTAAAAATCTAAATCCCTAAAATATTAAAATTATGGTAGCATTGCCATCCATAATCTAATATTAACATTACTAATTCTAATATTTAAAACAAATTATCTAATGTTAATATTGAAATTACTAAATCTAATATTTAAAACAAATGAAATTGACAAATAAAATAATTTTTTCAATATTTTTGTTTTCAATAATAAGATATTTGATGCTATAATTTTTAGAAATGTTTTTCACATTCTTAGACTTGATTCTTCTTAAAACCAAAGTTTAAAAATCTAAAATTTTAAAATATTTATAGGAAAGTAATCAAATTTTCTAAATCTAATAAATATAATATTGACAAGGAAACTAAATCAAATAAATCTAATAAACAAAGAAACTAAACAAATAATCTAAATCATATAAATGTAATAAATGAAAAATCATCTTAATCAAAATAGATTCTAAATATTAATCTAAACTTAATATTAAAAACTAAATCTAATAAATCTAATTAATATCTAAATATAGTATTCTAAATCTAATAAATTATTAAAATATAATAAATATAATATTCTAAATCTAAATCTCTAAAACATGAAAATTATGGCCACATTGTAATCCATAATGTAATATTAAAATTACTAATTCTAATATTTAAATCAAATAAATCTAATAAATAGAGAAACTAAATAAAATATCTAAATCAAATAAATGTAATAAATCATAAATCATCTTAATCTAATAAAGCTAAAAATCTAAATCTAATAAATCTAATATTCTAAATCTAAATCTATATTATCTAAATCTAATATTTTAAATCTAATAAATCTAATTATGCTAAAACTATATTAAAAACTAAATTAAAAAAACTAAATAGTAAAACAAAAAACTCACTATAAGGTTGATGATTTCTCTTCAAATGGCCTTCTCTTCCAAATTACCAAGTTCTCCAAATCTCTCCAATCTCATCAAGTTGTCACCTGCAAAAAATCAAATGAGTAGAATGAAATGAGGAGATGCTTTTTTATAAATCTAGAACGTCTCCTTATATTCCCAATAGATGGCTCTCTAAATTTTAGTTACAAAAACCTAAAAAATCCCCAAAAAGATTGTAATTGAGCATGCAAATAAAAATAGTATCTAAAAACATGCAAATGCCATTAGGCATTTGCATAGAATTATTATTATTATTACTTTTTAAAATTGATTGGGGGACGGGGCCACCACCCCTCATCCCCCCTACCTTTTACGGCAGGTGGCAACAACCTACCCATTGACAACGTACGTTGTATGGTGGGGGTTGTTGTCCTCACCGTGTGGGGTTGCTTAGTTGGTAGGGGCCTCCGATTTCTTGTTGGTGTGGGGAACTCCCCATCCGCGAGGATTCTGTGGCAGGTCCCACCAAGGGACCCCACCCTACAATGCTTTATTCATTTTTAATAAATTTTTAATTTGTTTTTTATTTAAAATAAAATTTGGAATTTATTAATTTTTTGTTAATTTTTTCTTAAAAAAATAGTCACATGGTGGGCCATTTTTTTCGAGCTTTTTCGGGAATGATTATTTAATTTTAGGAATAATTTTTTAATATATTTTTAATTATTAAGATGTAATTGACTGCATTCCTTTTTTGTGTACACAACATATTCCAAGAATATGTCGTGCTGGTATCCTGCCTTCTACCATGGCTATATAGGACGCCTCTTGGCATAAATATTCTTAAGATAATTTTTTTAATTATTTATTTTATTTTTTATTTGAAAATTTATTTTATAGTTTTATATATCAATGTTTTAGTTGGTTTATATTTTAATTTAATTAGTTTAAATTTATTTATTTATTTAATAATTATTTAATTTTTTAAAAATATTTAATTTTATTTAAGAGTTATTTTATAGTTCTAGTTTTTTAAACAATATTTATTCTAAATAAATTTTTAGCATATTTATGAGATTCTTTAATGATATTGTACTACACCTTTTAACACAATAAGGTGACTAATTAGTATATTTAGTTTACTAATATATAAATGATAATTATTTATTATGTTAATATAAATAAAAGAAATCATCATAATTTGAGTATTACATCTATTGAATTCTTTATAAAAGGATGAGGATTTTAGATACTGATGAAAAGAAACATCTTAGAATTCAAGAGATGTATATTGTAAGATATACATGTAATTATAAACCATGGTACGTTTGGTGGGACCTACATTCTGATTATCTAACAAGACAATTTTTAACAATTTTTGAAAAGGTGAATTTTAAATTATTTTCTCACACGTGTAAGCAAATAATTAGGACTAATTTGTGTAGGAAGATAACAATTAGCTTAATTAACCTTAATTAATAAATAGGCTAATTAGTTAGAAAGTGATGTGTGCAAGGTAGCATCTAAGTTAGGTTTAAGATTAAATAAAATAAAATTTAATTTAATCATAGTTTAGTAGAAATAAAGCATGTGGAGGCATAAATAAATTAAAAATTTATTTAAAAGGGGAATATGAAGAAACATGTAATAAATTAAATTAAATATATTAGGAGGGGTAGTATTTAAATTTAATTTAAATAGTATAAGTAATGAATTTATTTAATTAAATAGATAGATGAATATATCAAATATAATTAATCAAAAATTAATCATAATATTATTTGGGGCCATTAATTAAATTAAATTAATGTTAAGTGGACAAATTTAGGTGTCTACATTTTGCCCCTTTTTGATGCGGTGTCAAAATGACATCGAATCAAAGAAAAGAAAACATAGATGCCCCAAAGAAAAATGAGACCTAAAAGGTGCACATACGAAAATTCAGTAGGAGAATGTGCCCCCTCGGGAAAATAGGCCAAACTACAAATTTTGGTCAATTATCATGAAAAAATAAAGGGAAAGACTTTGCATGACTTGTTTGAAAAAAAGAAGTACAAAGAGCCCCTTTTTTTAAACAACAAAAAAGATCCCTTATAAAAGGGAAAAGGGGGGGAGGGGGGGGGGGGGGGGTAAAAGGATTCATATTTACCATAAGGAAAGAGAGAAAAGGAGAGGATAGGAGAAGAAAATGGTGGGGTGACAAGACATATAATGTTCAGTTGGGCGAGAGGGTGTGAGTCTACTGGTGGGTAGCAGATAGGGGGGGATCCAGTGAGCTTGAAAATCCATCCATGTTTTCAATTGTAGTTGATTATTACTTGATTTTTAGATTTGTATCATGCAGTGTGGGAATTAGATGGTAAGGGGAAGGGCATGGTGGAGATGCTAGAAGCATCCACCAATAGATGACGCAAAGCTGCTTGTTGGCAGCCCCGCCCAGCTACAGATGACATGAAGTCACCCATCAATAGATGGGTGGCTTTGCTAGCATATGAGAGGGGCCAAGCTGCCCGCCTATAGGCAAGCGGGGACAAGTCGATCATCCTTGGATGGGCAACACCGCTACCAAGGGGTAGGGAAGTCCAGTCATGGGCCACCCCACCGGCCCAAAGGCGAAATGAGTAGGGTAATCTTTAAGAAACCCCCCCTTCCACAAAGGTGTAAAAAAGTGGTGAAAGTTAGAAAGAAAAAATAAATTATTGGTGAATTTTTTTTCTTTTCAAAGAAAAAAAAAATCTCAATTGGCGAATCATGCATGCTCCCTAAAACTATGTGGAAAATTTTGGCGAATCATTGATGCTCCCTAAAACTATGTGGAAAATCTTGGCAAATTGTGTTTTTGTTTCAAAACTACCAAAATATATATTGGTGAATAAAAAATATTATTTATATTATAAAAAATATAAATTGGCGAATATTCAAAACATAGTGATAGGACTATGTGTCAAGTTGGGTGCTACATGTCATTTACTGGTAATTGATGACTTTTGCATAGCTTCGGTAGGCTAAAAGGAGGGTCGATGGATAACGGTTACAAAGATATGCAATGGTCATGTTGATGGTGTGCGTGACTTTGGTTGTTATGTTGGCAGTTCAGAGTTGTAGGCCACGAAGATATGCAAAGGTCATGTAAGATTGTGGTTGACAATTTCGTATTTGCATAGCTTCGGCATAGTTTGTGGTGACTAGTGACAGTGTGTGTAGCTTTGATAGGCTAAAAGTAGGGTCAATGCTAACAGTTATGAAGATACGTAATGGTTAGGTTGATGACATGCATGACTTCGGCAGTTATGCTAGTTGTTTGCAGTTGAAGTCCACGAAGATACACAAAGGAAAGGTTGATAGTGTGCGTGACTTTGGAAGTAATGATTTTAGGTAAGATATGGGGATTTTGAGGCCATGTTGGCAATCAGTGTAACTTAGCTGCGAAGTTACAGTGACATTAAACACTGAACAATGAAGTACTTAGTACACTTAATGAGACTTAACGATGACAAGATTTTGATTAGACATTAAAAAGGTTAATCTGTACAAGATCTCAACTATGAATCATAAACATTCATTATCTTTCTTTTCAGAGCCAATGTCACATTACGCAAAAGTTTAATGCGGCTGCCAAGTTGTAAGTTCAAAATTTAAAATCGCAGCTAGGATATGGTGGTTCCAAGGTAACGTTGGCAGTTTGTGTAACTTGAGTGGTACATAATCTAGACCAAGATTTTGATTAGACATT
Source organism: Chamaecyparis obtusa (assembly GCA_027943335.1). Classification (NCBI taxonomy): domain Eukaryota; kingdom Viridiplantae; phylum Streptophyta; class Pinopsida; order Cupressales; family Cupressaceae; genus Chamaecyparis; species Chamaecyparis obtusa. Next base: position 641,062 of record BSBK01006276.1, read on the forward strand.
AAAAAGGATAATTTTACAGGATATGAGCTGTGATTCATCAACATTCATTATTCTTCTTCTCAACTTTGGAGCCAATTGCCAAGTTACATAGGATACAATGTTTGCAATTTTTCTTTATCGATATTCATTAATTTCCTAAGTCCTTTTCCTAGGCAAGCCACCTTACGTGAAACATTCCTTCAAAATTTATTGCGGTTGGCAAGTTGGTTATTATTTTCTTTATATACTCCTCGATAGTGGAATTGCAGAACATGGTCACTCTCTAAATTTCTAAATTTGGAATCTTGGATGACAGAATGGGTCTTCCAGTAGTTGAGGGATCATCAAATGAGAACCTAGAACCTGTTATCCAACCAAATTTGGAAATGGAGGAGGAGATTCATCAGGATGTCCTCAGTCATCTTATGTTTGTAGCATGGGATCATGCTACCAGTTACACCAGATACCAAAGAGACATGTTCAAACTTGAAGTAGAACAAGACAAGTCAGAGATGCACGCCATTTTTGACGATCATGGCTTCGACCAGGAGGCATTCTAGGAGGAGATGAATCAAATGATCTGGTTATTTTCTGGTCTGTGCATCAACTAATCTTTTTTTCTTTGTGGATCTTACGAAATTTTTTGTTACTTGTAAGTTGTAATTTGTAAATACAAAATAATCGAATGTACTTTTTATTTTGGTTTTGGAAACGGTTGGAAGCTTGTCACTTCTCCTTCTGGGGAAACCACAACTGTTCACTGTTTAGTGAATTAGTGATTCAGTTTTAGTTACCAGTATTAATATTATGTATACCACTTTTTGAATTTCATAGTAATACAGTAATACTGTATACAAATGAAACGTGTATATGTATAATGTATAATACCAATTTTTGAATTTCATAGTAATTACTAATACTGTAGTCTTTAATACTTTATACAAATGAAACATTGAGAAGTCAGAAGACTCTTTTTCAAATTGTGTTATTGTTTTTAGTTTTATTCGTTATTTGCTAATACTTTAAATTTCCATACTCAATACACTAAATTCTAAATTTCTAATAGAGTAACATGTTACGTGAATCATGAAATTGAACAATAAGTTTATAATTTTATTATTTATAAATTGAAAAATATGTAAATTGTAATTACTAAATCAAAATACTAAATAAATTGGAACCCACTCCAAGCTCCGAAGTTACGCCTGGTTGTTTCGTAACTTCTCAACGGTTAATTTAATATGATGGTGATTTGTTCTGAAGTTACACTTGGCTGTTTTGTAAATTCTCAACGGTTAATTTATTAGGATGGTGATCAGTTCCAAAGTTATGCTTGGCTATTTCATAACTTCTCAATAGTTAATTTATTATGATGGTGATCGATTGCGAAGTTACGCTTGACTGTTTTGTAACTTCTCAATGGTTAGTTTATTAGGATGGTGATCGGTTCTAAAGTTACACCTGGCTATTTCATAACTTCTCAACAGTTAATTTATTATGATGGTGATCAGTTCTGAAGTTACGCCTGGCTATTTCATAACTTCTCAACGATTAATTTATTATGATGGTGATTGGTTCCAAAGTTACACCTAGCCATTTCGTAACTTTTTAACAGTTAATTTATTATGATGGTGATAGGTTCCATATTTACGCTTGACTATTTCGTAACTTCTCAATGGTTAATTTATTATGGTGGTGATCGGTTCCATAGTTACACCTGGCTATTTCATAACTTCTCAACGGTTTAGTTTTTATGATGGTTAGGGGTACGTAACCTCGTAAGGTGTTGAAAAATGAAAAGTGAGAGAGTCTGATAGACAAAGAGTAAGTTGCATGCCACATGTAAATGTTTGCAGAGCTTTGATAGGGTTTCTTTTCCATTTGTGATGGTGGTTATGAAGTACAGGTGTCATGCGACATGCCAGGCTATGTCGTAACATCTCAAGGTTTCATTTTTCTGGTCATTTTAACAGTCCCAAAGTTTTGAAAAGGTGTTGCGTGACTCCACCAAATCTATGTTGGAAGTGGAAGTGACAATTGATAGTGAGTCATGAGTCGTGACACTTTTTGGTAAAAGGTAATTACTAATTTCATGCGTGTGTGCTTGATGAGATTTTAATTTTTAATAGAGTAGGTGGCCTGGTGGCTAGTAGCCTAGTTGTACTTGTGAGTTTCTTGTTACAGAGCATCCATAATTTCCATAGTCAAAGAGAAACTAGAGAGTTGAAACCTTTGGCTTTAAGTGTAGACAAAAAAGGAGCTTACTACTTAGAATTTTGTATACTTAAAAGAATGATAGAATAAGGATCTCCTGAAGTTGTTGTAGTAATGGAAAAGAGTGTCGTTGTGCATTCAAGAACAAAGAGGCCAAACATATACACTGAAGAATGGATGAAATTGTTGCTTGGATCCTCAAATTTGCAATCAGCTAATGCTTATGAATGGAGGGACCCTTATGCATTTTGCAGGGATGTTGACTACCCAAACACAACTGGGTATGAGCTCTTCATGTTTTTCTATAACAATAGATTTAGAGGCCCTCCTGTTTCAAACCCATGGGACAGGAACTTGGGAAAGTTGATAGTACCTGAGGTATTTTTGGATGTAGACCTCATGAAAGTGCTAATTCAAGCATACAATCTAGTGACACAAGCTTTCCACAAGCATGACAAGTCTATACTTTGCATGTTAGATAGCGTGACTTTTGTTCAAGCTTTCGACCTTCAGGGACCTATGAGCATGGATATTGACCTAGCAGAAGAGGAGGCCCTATTTAATAGATAGAAAAGTTACTACCATGGAAGGGTTATAAGGAGGCATATTCTTAGAGAAAAGAAAGAGGCAAGGTTGTTACTGAAGAAGGTTACAGATTCATTTGATAGTGAGATTTTCTTTCCCTATTTCCATAATACCATCTACGGTCTACACAAAGTTATTGGACTAGATGGAGGTTTGATAGTGACTCCTAAATTTTTTGTCATGGCTATAGATGTTCAGGACCTGTAGACCAACAAGGAGTTTGATTATGTGGGGCACATAATCAATGTAATGCACACTGAGTTGATGAATGCGAAGAATGATTTGAAAAGATTCAAGTTCAATCACTACTCCATGCTGATGCACTTGATCCTCTATTGTAATATTGGCTACATCAACCTAGGGTTCATCGATGAGATCGAGAATGTAGGAGGAACTTTTTCGGTTCAGTTGTGGACCAGGTTATGGCATAGAACTTACCATTTCTCTAATTCCATTGCTTTTTATAGTGATTTTGTAGATCCAATAATGAACATGTTAGGTATTGTGAGGGATAGATTTCCTTATTAGAAAATTGCTTAGACCCTTAGCATTTAAAATTGACATTGACATTAAGCACAATTGGGGTGATATGTTTTTTTTTTATAGTTTTACTATTATAAGAGTGTATGCTTTCCCTCAACCTTCACACATACTACCAAAATTTGTCCCAGAAAGATTGGCAATAGTAGAATTCATGTGGCAGCTTATCATGATGGATAGGGAGCACTTAGGCCCTAAAAGACATAAGGGAACCTTTCTGGCAAGGAGGTTCCAAATAGGGGATTTCTCTATAGGTAAAGATGCTATGGACCAAATCCATGAATTCCTAAGACAATTCAGATTGCCCTCTGGTAAAGCAAGGATGTATGACCCTGAAGACTTTGTTAGAGCAGCATTGAGAGAAATGAGGAATCATAATTTGGCTCTAAATCAGCCTATGGCAGATGAGGATGTTATTAAAAATGTTTTTAGTAAAGATACCTATGAAGAGAGAACTTGTAAATGGAATAATATTGTAAGGGTAGAGGAGCAATTGAAAAAGGCAGACCCTACCTTCCCTGGTTATTTTCTTGATCTCCAATACATCCCAAAAATTAACATGTGTATAGAGAATTACAAAGATATTATGTCTAATTTGCCAGAAATCCCTAAGGAGAAGGAGGAGGATAGAATAAACCCTGAGGAAGTTGAACCTGATGTGGTGTTTATGGTAGAAATAGAACAAGCTAAGCCATCCACATCTGAGCAAGGGCCATCAAAGAAACAAAAGTTGATGAATGTACCACAAAAGGCAAGGCAAACATAACTACAAATCTTGCCAGTTAATAGCCATTACTTTGCTGAATTAAGACAACATTTTTTGACATCAATGACAGATGAGGGAGAAAAGGCCCTAGATGAGTTAGAATTGGCTGTAGCTAGATTGGATGACAGGATCATCCAAGCTAAAGATTTTATAGATGATGATGAATTCATCAAGTATGATGATTTTAAAAGTTTTCTCTTTAGAGTTAAGCAGAATGAATTAACACTATCTTTGAAACTAGGGGAATCATAGGAAAAAACTATTAAAATGATTGAAAAATTATAGGCCTATGATCCCAACAGTGAAACATTAACTATGGAGGAGGCAAGAGATCTTGTAAAGAGAAGTGGCATGTTGCTGATCCTTGGATGGGACTTGGAGTCCTCATTCCTAATTGAACAAATCAAGAGGCAAGAGAAAGCTGTAGCTTATGAAGCTTTTGGCCCTGATGGACTATAGAGGGGTTCTAGATTCAATATGGACACTAAGACACTAACAGTATGGTGTGTGGCCCTAGAATCTAGTAAGCCCAGATTGGTTGACATCCAGGACACAACACATGGTAGCCAATTAATATGGAGGTTGTAGGACACTATAGGATCAAAGATAGAAAATCTCCTACATCATGCATCCTCCATGAATAAAGCAGTGGTTGAGGACTTGGAGAATAGGCTAGCTAGGACATTTTGAGATTATGTGGCAACTAGAAAAAAGTTTGAAGAGGAACTGAAGAATAATTTTTTCTTGGATAAGACTATGAAGGAGCTAAAAGATGAAATAAATATTCTAAAAAATCAGTCCAAGACAGTTACAAAGGTCTGTGATGCAGGGGTCCAAACTGAGCATGAGGGGGGCTTAGCTCTAGAAATTGCAATAGAAAAGATAATAATGGATGTTGATCAACCTGAACCTACTGATACTGGTATTGTTGAAAAGGAGACTTTGATGAAGGTGCTATTGCATAGAGTAAATATTTTAAAAGGAAAGTCTCAAATCCTTCATAGTACTTTCATTTCTTTGCAGGGGACAGAGTATCAATGTTCTAATGCCTTGTCTGTACTAACCCCATTATTTAATACTTGGGGCTCATACTTGCAATTCTTTGATAGGTTAGTTTTACTAATGGGAAAAAAAATGGAGTTACCTGACAAAATAATTGATGTTAAGGAAATGGTGTTATTAGTAAAGGATTTGTATGCTTTTTTCACTGGCAAGTTACAAATTGTTCAGACAAAGCTTGAGGTTTTTGCTAAAGAGTCTGAAGGATATATCCCTGCTATTGTGGACACAGAGGGACACTAGAAGGAATGGCAGGAGTGGGTTGATTCTTTCAACCAAATTTTGGATGCTAGCAAGGTGGCTTCTTATTTTGTTGGTGATGCTGACATTTCAACTTTTTTTGAAGTTGTGGATGAATTGTACAAGCAGGAGATTGACATGAATAAGTTTGTTGTTGAAGTTCAAGCCATAACAGATACCAAGTGGAACAAATGCCTTGAAGACTTGGATAGAGTTAGACAGGTAACTTGGCCATCAAAGAGGGAAATTGTGGTGTGGGAAAACATTTCAAAGATTCAAGCCTTGGTCTTGCCATATTGACATGGATGATGGAAGTAGTTGAGACAATTCTGGTATTAGATGAAGAGCCAATAGAGGGAGGTCAGTTAATTTGAATAGGGTATCTTATGTTTGCGGTTCACCTGTTGTGGATACACCTTTGGTGCAAAATTGCAAATCAAGACTGATTCTAAAGAATCCAGGCTGCTAGCTGTCACTCTAATAATTGTTTCCAACTTTTTTTAATTTTCCATAGAAGTCTGAGACTTGAAGTCATAGATTTAAATTCAATACAAGGATATTTTGTAGTTTTCAATTTTTTTGTCACTATGCCTGTGTAATTTTGTAAAGAGGTCATTGGCTCAAGTAAAGAATCTCAATTCTAATTCTTGAATCCTGAAGATCATAGTTGCAATTTATTTAAAATTGAATGTATAATTGTATATTATGTATAATGTCAATGCCAAATTGCCAATGGTCATATTATTTTATTAATATTTTCTTTTAGAAATTAGGAAATTAGGAATTAAGTAAAATTTAAATGGTTTTGATTCAAGGAATTAAGTAAAATTTAAATGGTTTTGATTCAAGGAATTAAGGATTTAAGTAAATGCTTAGTATTAGGAAATTGACAAATAATAAATTGACTAATGAGTATGTACTATGTGTTGGTAATGTTTTCAAAATTTCCAAGGTTGCATTCTTTTCTTGTTTCTTTGGTAGTTTTCCCAGCTTTTGTGCTTTTTCTCTTGCAAGTTTCATGTCCAAAATGCCAAAAGTATGTTCCTAATGATGAAAACCCTAGGGGCTAGGTCAAAATGCTTGTGAAACTCCAAAAACCCTACAAAAACTTGATCAGGTTCTAATTTGCAGTTACTTTTCAAAATGACTTATGTAATCCTTTAAGCATGTGCACTTTATAATTACCACTTAGTCGCCTAATCTCAAAACTCAATTAGCATATTCCTTCTAGTTTGGTAATTCAGAAAATGTGCTTTATTGCGTGATCTCTTCAAGTCTAGAGAATATTCCCTTTTAACATGAGACTCAATGGATGTTTATTGTCGCCAAGTTTCCAAGTGATCTTTGTGAGATCTAGTGACTGCTACTGATAAATGTTTCAGAGTTAAACTATAGTTGCTAAATCTCTATATGAAAAAGACATGCAGTCGGGTAATCTATTTATGGAATAATGAAGTAACCAAAGTTTTAGTGATAAGGAGACTCATTGATTGGTCATTGAGTCTCTCAATAAAGGATGGCAGTTATGTTTCTTTACAGTCTCCAAGTCTCCCAATTCTCTACGAGTTAAGAAAATCATCCAGTGACCTAGCGATTGTGATAATCACATGTTCTCAGACTCTCGACGGTCATGTTCTAAACACTCAACGATCTAGCAACACGGTTATCTCCTAATCTCACAATGGAGCAGTTAAGCCATAGTAAAATTAGACACTTAGCGATAACTGTAAGATAAAGGAAGAATCAATGGTCAGTGTTATATCTCACAGTTTGACCGAGGTTAAGAAAAGTATCTGGCGACTTGGTGAATAAAGGATTTTGGGTAGTCTTTGAATGTTACCAGGGTAAAGAGAAATATTAAGCGACTATGTGATGTCTTCAGTCGTGTCATCACCAAAAGATGATGGGTTAAGGAAAAGGTTTTCAAAGAATAGATCTAAGCTATTAATGTGTTTGAGATTGGGCGGTGATCACATTATCTCCCAATTAAACCATGAGTTAAGAAATCTTGCAACGACTGTGAGAATTGCTTTGTCACCCAGTCTTTGAAGTAAACTTAGGTTAAGAGAATCATTAGATGACTAGAAGATAACCTTAGTTGCGCAATCTCAAGATGACTAATGGTTAAGTGTTAGCTGAGAATTAAAAGGTCAAAAGGGGCATGAATCTATTTGCCAAAATTAATGATGTGTTCACTCGCAATTGGTTGCAGAATAAAATAAAGCATTAACATTTTCTTAGTTGATACAAGATAGACTATATTCACTCAATTGTTAGAATGAATAAATCAAAGGTTTCTACCTATGGTCACCAAGTCTCCAAATGTGCTCAATCTCCAGATCACTAGAGAAAGTCAAAGTCAAAATGAAAATACAGAGATTACATGACTACCGTTGATGTTGTTCTTCATAAGTATAGAACTAATGGTTGTCTCTCAGTTGCTAGATAATAGTGATGTCATCCAAAAGATGCCAAGACTTGGTGATTACCATCAGATTAAGATCTAGTGGTTGTCATGTAATCGCATGAAGAAATGAGAAACTAAATAAATCTCCAGTGATAAAGAAACTGAATAAATCGCCAGAGATTGAATTTGATTACCTATCATTGTCTTATCCCACGGCTAGTGAATTAAAGTTCAAGGCATGTCAAGTAATGGTGGAAGTGACATAATTTACAGAATTCAAAATCTTAAAAGGGAAAATTGCATTCAATTCTCCAAAATAAATATAACTAACTATCAATCATTGCCAAATTACCAAGTATTTAGGAGAGCTAAAGTTGAAGTACGAGAGTTTTTGAGCTTTCTATAGTAAGAGGGTTTGTAGCTTCATAATTTTTAGAAGAATTCATAGTTGTAGTTAGAATGAGTCAACCATCGACCAGTGGGGCTTCTACCAACAAGGGTTCCAAGGAAAAGGCAAAAGAAAGTTACTCGGATGAGTTTCTCACCTTGCTACCAGGATTGTCACAAAATAAAAAGGTTAGTGATGAATGTTTCATTGACAATTTGAGCTACTTAAGAGATGCCAAGATGCTTGAAATTTTTGGAATGCATTTGTTTAGGTATTTTTATAAAAATGCTAAAAGTCTAGTTCCTGCGTCAAACCCTTGGACATCAGAATTAGCCAAGTTGATAGTCCCATATGTTTTCTTGGATGTTAATTTGTTAATTGCATTGGCAAGTTGTTATGACCCCCTGTCTAGAACACTAAGAAAGCATGATGGCTCAGCCCTATTTACATTAGATAGGAGCTCCTTCATGAAGGCTTTTGGTATCAATATCCCCATGGACACAAAAATTGATGTACAAGCCTAGACCAATAGGTACACTCAAGAATCTATCCTTGTATCCAAGGAGATTCAAAATCATGTTCACCAAGGCAACATGAATTACATTGCAGTAGTGGCTGGGACAACCGCTTACTTCTACAAAGATTTAGCTTTTTATGTCAAGTATATTACATATGGTTTGTGTAGAGAGCTTGGAGTAGATGGTGGGGCAGATAGGATTACATTTGACCTCTTGATGATGGTATTGGACTCATAACACATGCATACCAGCAAAGGGTATGACTACATTGGGTATGCCATTGATAAAATGCACAAGGGATTCATGGCAATAAGAAATAGGGAAGATTCCCCTAAGTTTTTGCATTACTCATTGTTAATGCACCTCATTCTATTATACAATTACAACATTATGAATCTAGATAACCTATGTCCTCAAATGATGTGGAAGGGTCAAACCAATCCAATACAGTTTTGGATAGGAGCTTGGAGCCCTACTTGCCCCAATTGCAATTTTTGCACTTTTCAAAATTGGATGGTGCGGCCTATCATACTCAACCTAGGGTTAGATCTTTGTAGGCTACTAGTGAAGGCTCTACAATTGCTAAGGCCTTGTCAATTTATTGACAAATGGCCTAAAGGACACAACTGGGGAGACTTGTACTATGAGAGGACCTACACTATAATAAGAGTTTATGGATGCCCCCAACCACCCCATATATTACCATTCTTTGTTCCACCAAGGATTGCTTTCCTTTAGATTATTCGGAAACTAATGTTAACTGATAAGGAGCATCTAGCCTCCCTCAGAAAGGGTATATTTACACCTAGACACTTTTGTATATGCAACTTCAAAATTGGGAAGAATGCATTTACCAAGTTAAATGATTGGCTAGGCCAATTCAAAATGAATGTTGCATCACCCATATATGTTGATACAGAGGGTCTCATAGTAATGGCTAGAAAATACTACACTCCTACCATTCCTATAAACAAGAGACATGAGGAGTGTCCTGAAGAAGATCTTATTAGGAACATTATTGAAGAGGATGTGGTAGAAAAAAGGACATACCAATTCAATGAATTGATGAGATTTGAGAAGCAATTGAAAGCCAAGGGGATTCCCTTTGAAGGCTTCTATCCTACTATGCCTTATTTGCAAAGATTGGATATGATGATGGATAATTACCAAAAATTGGTCAACTCTATTGAAGACCAAATTGATGATAAGTATAGAGAAAAGGAGAAGTATTTAGAATTTGATTATGAAGATAGTGATGGAGGCTACCCAATCTACAACCCTCTTGCTATGGAACAAGGATCTCTTGCTACCCAACAAGGGGAGGAGAATGTAATAATGGATTTGATAGAGCTTCCTAGCTCTCAAGACACCAATGAGCCTCCTTAGAAGAAGTAGAAGTTGCAAGTAGGAGAATCTTCATGAGCTAGGGTCAATGAGAAGAAGGGAGACAAAGTGAAAGCTTTATTTCCAGGAAATAGAGCCTATGATCATCAGCTTAGGTAGAGGATCAGAGAGGAGAAAAGAAAATAGAAAATGGTGACATAAGTAGTTGAGTTACCCTTGATTTTAGGTCAAGATGAGAGGATGCTTGAGTAGTATGCCTTCTTGAAGGATGCTAATTTTATTAAGTTAAATGAATTCAAGGACTTCCTTTTATGGTGCAAGCAACGACAAGTGGCCTCTAATGTATAGATCAAGGAAGATGGCCAAATACCAGATGAAGCCATGCAGATTCTAAAGGATTATGATCCTGAATTAGAAATAATTACCCTAGAAGAAGCTAGGCAATTGGTAAAGGCTAGTAATATATTGCTTGTACCTGGGTGGGATTTGGCTTCAGCTTTCATTATTGACTAAATTAGGAAATAGGAAAATATAAATCTGACTTTAGAGACCCAAGTAGGGGACTTGATAAGAGGGTTTGGATACATCCCTAAAAATAAGGGACTGGCTATGTGGAGCCTGTACCCAAAAGATCAAAAGCCTTCCCTGTTGAACATCCAAGAGAAAATGGATGGTGATAAAATGATATGGTTAATTCACAATAATGGAGATCTTGAGATCTCACAAGTGTTGTCTCATTTTTCTAGATTAAATGAAGATAAAACCAAGTAATTATCAGAGAGGCATCAAAATCTTTTTAATGATTACAGTGCATTGGTGAAAGATATAGAGATATTAAAAATGAGGGAAAAAGAACTAGAAAAGTGTGTAGAGGACTTGCAATTGAAAATTTTCAACATGCCCATAGTAGCCCCTACACCACCATAGTAGGCACTACCAGAAGTTCAAGGTATAAATGAGGAAGAAGCTGCTACTATGGAAGAAAGGATAAACAAGGAAAAAATTGAGAGTATAGTGTAATCCTTGTTGAGAATCTTACAGCATAGGATAGGAGTTTTGAAGGATAAGGAAGAGGTAGTTCATACTACATATAATAAATTGCCCAATTTAAAAAGTGAAGTAAACAACTTTGTTTCTATTTTGAGTACCTATCATTCATCTTGGTCAATAAAGGAATCATTGTTTGAGAGAATAGAAGCAGTATAGTCTCTAAGGAATGATATCCTAGGTATAGTATTACAAGTGAGAATTGAAATTGCAAAGATTGGTGTTGTTTTATCTTTCTTCAAGGGCAAGGCCAATCAAGTGGAAGCAAAGATGGAAATGTTTGGACCTGGTTTTAATAGGTTCATTCCTCAAATCAGAACAGAAGAAGAGAAATAAAGAATTTGGATACATGGAGGTTAGATTTTGATCTCCTACTACCTAAGAACGAGGTTCTCCTAAAAGACATCAATGAAGTTGATTTAGATCATTTCAACATAGTTTTGGATGAAGCTATCAAAGTAGAGATGGACTTCAGTAAGTTCATCACAGATATAAAGAAGATTGCTAATGCAAGATTGGAAAGATAGAAGAAGTAACTGTAGAGCATTCAACAGTTTCCATGGCCAACAGAGGAACAGGTTACCACATGGGATAACATGACAAGGCCCATAATAAGAAAGCCTAAAATAGATGACCTGGATGATTTGGATGATGAATGAGTTCCAGAAATGTACCTCACCTATGAGCGCAGGAAGAGAAACTAATCATATAGAGGATGATGTAAGTTAGTTGGTTAGGCAGTCATCATTCATAAAACAAACTTTAGCAATTGCATCTGAATACATGCAGACAAAGGTGCAGCTCAAAATGGAAGTTCAACTCCAAATGGAAACAAAATTGGTGCAATTTTCCCTTTTCTGTTACATGCTTTACAACTTTTGTATGCTAGTGCAAAGTCACTATCAGAGCCACTCGTATCTTGTTGCATCCTTTTCTCAAGGATCCCAAGGTGGTCTCTATATATAGTTGTTTCTCTCACACCAAAGGGTGGTGAAATACATATTGTCATAGGATTTGATAGATTTAGTCTTTTGATTCTCAGGAATCCATGTTTCTCTGAATATATTGACATTGAAAGTTTATCAATAAAAAATACTAAAGTTCCATGTATATTTCTTATTGTCTTCATGTATGGTTTTGATTTCTTTGTATGTTTAAATTTGCAAGGCATTTTAGGCATATCTTTCTACAAGGTAGATAGTGGGGTTGAAATTTGAGTTCCTTCCAAGGGAGGGATAAATCTTGAGTGAGGTCTCTGAGAATTATTTATTCATACATGAATTAGATGATATGATTTGTGCATAAGAGGGTAATTTTTAAGGCATTTTATCTGGGGTTTGGGTGTGTTTGATTTGAGAGGTTTTCTGTAGATGTTCATTCATTGACTCTGATACCCTAGGATTAGGCATTGGTCTATGCTTATTTTGTAGTTGTTTTCATCATCAATCAAATTGAAATGATTTACTTTAAATTGTATGAGATATATGATTAGATCTGTATCAATTATATAGATCATAAGTGTGATATTTGAAGAATCCAATCTAGAGAGGTAATACCCACCTGAAGATTTAAGCTCAAAGAGAAGAAGGATTGAAAATACTTAATACCTTAGTATTGATTGTTGCTGATGTATCTATTGGGACTGCTAGAGTTACAAATCAGAGTTTTCTGATTGAGTTTTGATCATTTGCAATTTTGAGTACTAACAATATGAACTATGACATAATAAATTGACAAATGACCATTGACAATTCTCATTAATGTTTCAAAATTCTAGAGATTCAGCGAATACTATATTTGCTGAATCTAATGATTAAATGATAAATTGATAATGGCTTAACTTTAAATGATAATGATTTACTGATGACTAGTCACCAGTTTGTGAGGACATTTTTCATAGCTTCGGTAGGCTAAAAGGAGAGTCGATGGCTAACGGTTATGAAGATACACAATGGTCATGTTGATGGTGTGCATGACTTTGACTGTTATGTTGGTGGTTCAGAGTTGTAGGCCATGAAGATACACAAAGGTCAAGTAAGTTTGTGGTTGACAATTTGGCATTTGCATAGCTTAAGCACAGTTTGTGGTGACTGGTGATAGTGTGCGTAGCTTCGACAAGCTAAAAGAAGGGTCGATGCTGACAGTTACAAAGATACATAATGGTCGGGAGGTCTCTGGGAATTTATTGTCCATGTATGAATTTGATAGTAGGGTTACTGGGTTAGCAATTGGATTTGGGAAAATGGAGTGTAAGGCACTTTATTACAAATTTCATGAATTCAAATTACAAATTACAAAAAACTTCAATTCAAATTACAAAAATCATGAACATTCTACATTACAAAAATCATGAATTCAAATTACAATACTTATTACTTGTAATATGAGTCAAATTGTTAATAATAAATATTCAAAATCAAGTCCATTATCAATTTATCCAACAAGTATAGTAATAAGTATACAGTCATAGTGTATAAAATTATTAATACCTATTAATCAAATGTATTGCTAATTCTAAATCACTTCACTCTTCATTTTCACTCAGTGTCAGTGAGTAGTCTACCACTTCTAAATCCCACATGGAATCCAGCTCCTGAAATTGACTACTACTACTACTAGTGAGAGGTTCTACTTCATTCTGAGTTGGGTATTCAAAATAAAAAAATTCTTCATCTTCATTTTGAGTCTGAGACCAAGATCCATCATTTGTCTCAGAACCACCATGTTTTGAAGTGTTCAAAAGTCCTCATCTTTCACGCTAGAAATGAAGATAATAATGATGTTGGTAGGAAGAAAAGAAAAATGGAAGTAAAAATGGGGTGGGAGTGGGAAATGATAAGAAATTTTAAGATTGATTAGGTAGAAAAGTACTGGTTCATTGAACTAGTCCTAAACAATGATGAAAAACCAACAGAATGCAGGTGTAAGATTTGTACATGGAAAAAGAAAAGAGAGAAGAAATTGTAGCTAAAGCTTGACACTATAGAAAAGCATATTGGTAAGATCTATGAAAAATAGACCATAGACGGTCACAAAATATCAGTAGTGAGATGGAAATCAAAGGAAGAATGTCTGCATGTTAAGTATGCAATAAAATATGAAGAGAATAACAAGAGAATGGCAATAATTGCTAGTAGTGAAAATCCAGTCAAGGCTGGGTTTAAACATGCAACCAATGAAGCAAACTTGGCAAAGAACATACAAATGAGTGTTGTTTTTCATATTTTGTCCATAGGGTGTCCTATGAGAGAATTCTCAAAATATGTTAATTTATTATCATTTTTTAGAGTTCCTCACTATCCTATGTCACATTGGTCAACAAACGTTGGATGGGAAATGGCAAACTATCTTTCTAAGGTGGAAAAGCAAAATTTACAGGAGAAAGTAAAAAAATCTAGATTCATTTCATTATCCATAGAAGAAGTTACTATAGTAGATAACACTACTTTGATCTATATGCATGTGTATATAGTAAAAGAACATGTCTGCCAAGCTCATCTACTATGTGTTCATAAAATGAGGGGCAATTCAACAACAAAAAACTTATATTTTGAAGTGAAGATTGCTTTGAATGAAGTTGCTGGTATGGATGATTAGACAATTGACAAGAAGCTAGTGTGTGTTAGAGCTGTAGTAATGCAAGGCCAAAGGAATGGTCTTTGTGCAAGATTAGAAACTAGTATTGCACCTTACATGATTGACATACATTGCATAGCCCATTGAATGAATTTAGCATATAAAATTGTAAGTGATTTTCCTACAGTGTCAAAAGTTGAAGATCTAGTTTGTGACATATACTCTTACTTGTAGAAGTCCTAAATGTTTTGCAGAATTTAAGATTTTCTCAGAGGGAGTAACACCAGGAAACAAGCTTCTCAAGGATGTTGAGACCAGATGGATCTCTTTGCATGGACTAGTAGAAAGAGTTCTAACAGAATATCAATCCTTGATCAGAGTAATATATGAGCAACACCTCACAATAGACAAAGCTCTTGATTTGTTACATAAGTTAAGTGATATATAGAGAATCTATTAACTTTATCCAGTCTTCTCCCCATGCTAGATTTAATGAACAAACTTGTTAAGAAAGCCCAAGATAGGACTATGTATATCCATGAGTATAGCAATTTATGTAGAATTACATGCCTTGCCCTGGATTGTTTGTACTTATATATGAGAACACTTCAAAGCCCAATTCTTTTTAAGTGGCAGAAAATTATAGATTTGAATCATACTGATAATTTTTTACAATTTAATGCAAAAAATGATTTATGTGTGTTTGTGAAAGGATATGAAATACCAATGCACCAATCTAAGATGAGCAAGTGAGGTAGACTACTTCTAGTTAAAAGGGCTGATTTTGACAAGATTGTTAAATTTGTTAGTGATAATTTGAAGTCAATTTCCTACCAACTTTCAAGTGAGATTTGTGAAAGATTCCCTTGAGAATAAATTCTTGAAGGCATGGGTTGTGTGTTTCCTCATTTTTGGAAAAATGTTGGAGATAAACAAACTGATGCTCATATCTTTCATAAAAAAATTGATGAATTAATCAGAGAGTTTTCAAAACTTGCAGATTGCAATGGACAACCAATTAAAGGAATTTTAGATACAGATAATCTTAAAAAACAATGTAGACAATTTGCACCATGTATGAAATTGTAGTTAAAAAACTTGGAGAATCCATTTGAACCTGGTGCAATAACTAGGCTTTGGAAAAGGATAGAGCAAAGTGAAGTATTGCATGATTCAATATTAGAATATTTCAAACTTGTTGATTTATGTCAAAAAATGATATTGGGGTCAATGGAAGATGAAAGAGTTTTTAGTGCATTGGGGTTTTTGAAATCAAAGATCAGAAACAAACTAGATAGAAATTTGGAAACTTGCTTGACATTTTTTGTAACTCAGTACAATGTTAGAGACTTTCCTTATGATAGGGCATTAGCAATTTGGAATTCCATCCATTTCAAAACTTGGTGGTGCTACTACTAGTTCTAAGACAAATGATGGATCTTGATCGAAGACTCAGAATGAAGATGAATAATTTTTTGATTTTGAATACCCAACTCAAAATGAAGAAGAAGCTCTTGCTACTAGTCAATTTCAGGAGCTAGATTCTATGTGGGATATAGAAGCGACAGACTGCTCATTGAGTGAGTGAAGTGGTTTAGAATTTCTGAATTAGCATTTAGTTAATAGGTATTTATACATTGTATACTTATTACTGTACTTGTTGGACTTGAATATTGACAATTTGACTCATATTACAAGTAATAACTAATAAGTATTGTTCATGATTTTTATAATTTGAATTTTGATTTTTGTAATTTGTAATTTGAATTCATGATTTTTGTAATGTAGAATGTTCATGAAATTTGAAGTATAATCATATAATTATTAATGTCCTACTCCTTTTCCCTCACTGTAAAGTGTAAACTCTTCAGCCCTCAATGCCTCATAGTCATGTAACTATGTTATTTCAAGAATCAAGATTCAAAACTTAAGCTGGCCTGGTTCTGAGGTTACACAAACAGTTTATCTAACCCTGTCTCAACTTTACTACATGCAAATTAGAGGCTTTTGGAACCCTTCTGAAGTTATAGTGATGATCTTCTTAACATCTCCGCTCTCATATAACCTTGCAAAGTCTTAGACAAAGCCTTTCGTAACCTTTGAACTATTTAATCTTGTAACTGATTAACCTTTCCAAAGTTAAGCCTATCCACCAAATGGTTCATTGCAACTTTGTAACCACCAACACTAACAGCCAACAAACCCTTGTGAAGCTCTATAAATCATGTGAACATTACTATTGTAGGTTCAGAACTATTCCTGAAAAAGTGACACATATTAATCTGACCGTTGACACATGTCACAGTCCATTCCTCCATGCTTTCCACATGGCATGCAAGTAATTATCACTTTCAACACCATTACGCACTATCACTTTTAACTAACTATCTCTTTAATTCCTAAGTTACGCATGTTGTTAGTTGGGAGTCCCTCGGAAGTTTGGAACCCATCACCATCCTAACCACTTAACCATTGAGAATTTACAAAACAACCCGACGTTACTTCAGAACATTGCTGGTGGTCAAAGCTTCCTAATTTCCTAGAAATTGTCAATTTATTATTTGTTATACTCATTAGTCATTCCTAATTTCCTAATACTAAGCATTTAATTAATTCCTTAATTCCTTGAATCAAAAGATTTTACTTAATTCCTAAATTCCTAATTTCCTAAAAGAAAATACTAATATAATAATATGATATTATACATTCAATTTTAAACAAATTGCAATTGATATCTTGAGCTCTTTACAAAATTACATAGGCACATAAAATTACAAAATATCCTTGTATTAACTTGAAATTTATACATCAATGATCATAATACCATATACTTCTATCAAAAAAGTACAAAATATCCTCTTATTAACTTCCTTGAAATTTACACATCAAATTCAATGATCAATGATCATATTACCTGAGACTTCTATCAAAAAATTACAAAATATCCTTGTATAATTGTATGAACTTCCTTGAAATTTATACATCAATGTCAATGATCAATGATCAATGATCAATGATCAATGATTAATGATCAATGATCAATGATCAATGATCATAGTATCAGATACTTCTATCAGAAAAATTGGATATAAAAACTAACATTGGCAAACAAGTTTGGAAATAATTATAAGAGGGACAACTGGCATCCTAGATTCTTTAGAATCTGTCTTTCTTTGCACCAAAGGTATATCCACAGTAGGTGAACCACAAAGATAAGATACCCTATTTGAAATAACTGACCTCCCTCTATTGGCTCTTCATCTAATACCAAAACTGTCTCAACTACTTCCATCATCCATGGTTGATGTCAATGTGGCAAGGATTGAATCTCTCCAATGTTTTCCCACACCACAATTTCCCTCTTTGATGGAAAATTTATTGCTCTAACTGTATCCAAGTCTTCAAGGAATTTGTTCCACTTGACATTCATTATGGCACTTGAGTCGGCAAAAAAATTATTCATGTCAATCTCCTGCTTGTACAATTCATCCGCAACTTCATAAAAAAGTTGAAATGTCAGCATCACCAATAAAATAAGAAGCCACGTTGCTAGCATCCAAAATTTGGTTGAAAGAATCAACCCACTCCTACCAGTCCTTCAAGTGTCACTCTGTGTCCACAATAGCAGGGATATATCCGTCAGACCTTTCAGCAAAAACATTTAGCTTTGCCTGAATGTTTTGTAACTTTCCAGTGAAAAATGCATACAAATCCTTTACTAATAACAACATTTCCTGAACATCAATTATTTTTTCAGATAACTTAGTTTTTTTCCCATTAGTAAAACTAACCTATAAAAGAATTGCAAGTATGGGCCCCAAGTATTAAATAATGGGGTTAGTATAGACAAGGCATTAGAACATTGATATTTTCCCCCCTGCAAAGAAATGAAAGTACTATGAATGATTTGAGACTTCCTATTGAGCGTCATTTTTACACGAGACAATGGTTAGGAATGTACATGAAAAAATTCCCCTCTTGGAAGAATGATATTAGTCAATCTCAAGGTTCCTTCTAGTTTGGGTCTCAATTGCTTGGATAGCTCAATGGAAGATAAATGTGAATCTGTTCACGAGGAGGCCTTTGCTGGTTTGTATTTCAAAAGGGATACAAAATAAACTTTAAACACAATAATACTTTCTTTTGGGATTTTCAGATTTTAAATGAAAATAATGTTAATCTAATTAATCTACCATAATTGATACGCAAGGAAAGTAATAGACAAGGTAATGAGAATTTAAAGAATTTTTTTAAAAGAAACTAATGGACATAAACCAATATCGCACTGCTTCACGAATTAAAATACCAAGAAGATGAGAAAAACCACAAAATAGAGATTTGATGAAATCACAATCTCATCTAGGCAGATGCAATCATCAATGAAAATAAATGCAAACATATGATAAGTCAAAACTCATCAGATCACAAAGCCACCATGAATGTGCACACACGTGAGACAAGTTTATCTTCAGAGCACCAAAAAAGAAGAGATCTTCTCAACAATTTGTCACAAAAAAGAAATGCAACAGAGATAAACACCAAACTAAAAGAGTTGCAGATAAAAATCACCACACAATCAACTGGTTCTTTGAAATAAACAAAAGAGTAGTTCACACATTCATAAATTTCACAAAGGCAGTAGAAGAATCACACCATGATTGAAGCACTAATTGTATGTATTGTATTAATGATAAAAATCTGACCTTAATTACATTGAGTTCATACAATTTATAGAGCCGCTCTCTCAATTTTTTAGCTAGGGTTTTGACTACATCTAAAACTAAAAACTAAATCTAAACTAGAGATTACATGAAGGAAACTATCTATAAAACTAATTAGAACTACCCTAGCACAGAATTAAACCTCATGCATTACAAAACTAGAGCATATCATTAATAAAATAACTCAAAAATGAAATTGGAACTTATGCATGTTCTTTAATATGAGACTTTGCGATCCTCCCCTTTATTCTTTATTATGGCTTCCCCACGTGGACTAAACTAGAAGAGGCCCTCAAATCATGCAAAAATGACCCTCTTGACATGATCCTTCTAAATGAAAAATCAAGTTTGAGATAACTAAATTTAAACGACGGTCATGCCCACAAATTTTGGATCCCGACTGTTACACCGAAAAAATGAAGCTCTAGAATTGACGAAGTGTGGAGGTGACCTTTTCCCAATTTTTTAGAATTTCTGAGGTTGAAAATCCTTTATGGCCAAAATGCCAAAAATGTAGGTCTTAAAAAATGGCTAAGTATGAAAAATGTTTTTCCTCAATACAAAATTTGACTAAGTCAAAACTGGGTGCCTATCAACTTGGGAGGAATTCTGGGTGAGCTTTGTGAAGCCTATCCACAATCTCTTTCACCTCTTCAAAGTTAGCCATTTTGACTCCTTTAAGGAGTTCTTGTTGTTTCTCTCAGAAGGTGATCAATCCAGCTGCAAGCCCTTGTATTTCCTCTTCTCGAGATAACATTTTTTGAATTTCTTCTTTTGATAGAACATTTGCTAGAGGTCTTCTTTTGTACCAACTCCTCTAAAGATATCCAGATACTAATTTATGATGAAATTTATGGGATGCATTGTTTTCTCATCATCTTCTTCATAAAAGTCTACGTCTAACCCTTCAAAGAACTTATACATTTCCCCCACAAAAAGTAAACTTTCATCTCTCTTTTTATTCATTCTTTTAAGTTTTCAACACCATCTAAAAAATGGTCAAAGTGTTAGTGATATCTCAGATCCATTCCTCAAAATTATCTAGCTCTAACCCTTCATACACCTTAACCAAAACTTGGAAGTGCTACTTCCTAATTACCATGAGATCCTCTAGTGCCTTTTTCCATTTTAGGGTCTTCTCCTCCAAACCATCCTCCCCACTCATGATCTCAACTAGATATGTGATTCCTTAAAGAATACTTCGGAAAGGCCTCAAAATATTCTTGAGAGAAATCTTTGAAAACACCTCAAAATCATCCTTATAGTCTACACATGCTTGAACAAAAGAATGTGGGACATATGTCGATATATTTACATCACCCCTTTTCTCCAAAATCACTTGTAATGAGGCCTCTAGGTTACTAGGGTCAATGGGACCCGCTGTCTTAAGAATGAATTTCTTCATTGCTTCATTCTATTCCATCAATGCCTTGATCTTCTCTTCATCCTTGTCCATGAAGCCTAAGGCATGTTTTAGCCCTAGTGTAGCCATAGTTTTACTTCCTTCTCTAGTCAAATCTCCTAGGTCCACCTCTTCCAGCACATAATCCTCTGGAGAAACTTCCTCCATATTGATATTCATTATGGGGATAGCCACTTGAGCCTTCCATCTACCCACTTGGTCTTGTGTTACATATGAAAGGGTCCTTTCTCAGGTACTTGATCTTGTTTGATGGAATGCTCACCCCAATGCTGCCATATTTGTGTCATCATCTGTATACACCCTTGCTCTTGGCTAAATCTCCTTGGTGAACCAAGTGGGCTTTGAAAATGCATTAAGAGGCTCATAAGGGGTGGCTAAAGTCAAGGTAGTTGTCAGGAATTCTATCTCCATCTCCTCATGAATCTCCTCCTCTCTTCCTTTTGTTTCTTGCTCTTCCATCACATTCAGCTCCTCTCCCACATTTGTCTATTCTTCCTCTTCAACCTATTTCTCTAATCCATCTTTTCCTTTTGATAGAATCTCACCAACTACCTTTGTTTCCTTCTTTGGTTCTTGAGGCCCTTGTGCCAGTGTTTCAGTGTGGACTAGTGGTGGAATGGGAGCTTGGGAAGGAGGGTTCTGTATGAGAGGAATAGGAGTAGTAGGGGAAGTGGGTACATACATTTGAGGAGGTGGCGTCAGCATGGGAACATGAATAGGCAGAGGTTGAGGTGGCAATGGGGTAGTTTGAACTAGAGGTGGAAGTGGAGTGGTAGGTGGTGTTTGATGCGGAGGTGGAGGTGGAGTTTGATGCATAGGTGGATGTGGAACTGAGTGTGAAATAGAGGGAATTCATACTACTATATCTTCCTCAGAGGTGACACCTATAGAAGAATCCCTTCTTGACTCTATAGTTTCCTTTTGAATTTTAGCTACAACCTCCTCAAATAATTTCTAAGAGTTTTGTGGAACTTCCTCTCCCACATTACCAAGAGGACTAGTGAGCTGTGTAGGGAAGAACTCAAAAGAAATGGATTGTCCTGCTGCTAGAGCCTATTGCTTAGATTCCTAGAAACTATGAAGTCCTTCGAAATTAGAGATGTCAAATTCATCATCTCCTAGAGAATCTAAATTTATATGTTCCCCTTGGGTTCCTCCTTTGATGTCTTCTTGTGGATAATCTTCCAATACTCACCTTCTCTTTAATAATCCTACAGAGTAGGTTCTTCTTCTTAGGGGAAATTTATCCTCCTCATCTTCATCTTCTTCTAAGAGGGTACCCATATGAGCGGGCATGGAGTCATTCCTTTTGTACACATGCCCTTTTACACACTGACCGACCTAGGTCCGATTACCTTGAATTTAGGTTCCTTCTTTGGTGTACTCGGAGGTTTGGGACCACTAGAAGAAGGAACATCTAGAGGTTCCATCCTTCCCTTCATTCTAGTTTTTGGTTTCTTTAAGTGGGTAGCTGAGCCATATAATGTAGGGTGCTCATGTTTGTAAACCATTTTTGGCTTCTATGGCATAGCCTCTTTGAATTGTGGCATCAACACCTCCCCTTTCTTCTTCTTTTCCTTGGAGGGATGAACTAGTTGTTGTTTCATTGGCACAAGATCCATAGGAAAAGGATGGGTGATCCATGCCTTAGTCACCTTGATCACATGTCTTTCCTTGAAGTTGATATCATCATTTTCATCCCTATTGACCTCTACATTCAAGATGGCCTTGGTGTATAATTTATCCAAATTATAAATAGGATCCAAGACATCCTTAGAGTCAACTCCCTTCACCTTTGGGGGTATCCTGAGTAGTAGAGTAGTCTGTGCCAGCTCCAAGCTCATCCGATAGTAGTCATAGATCCTAATTTCATAATCATAAAGGTAGTTTATCCAATGGTCCTCAATGTGGGGCATGTGTACATAATGCCTTCCCATTATGTGACTAGATGTTCCAATTAGATCAAATCAGGTCCTTATGAGGTTGTAACTCTGATGTGGGAATGCATCCCATTTGAATGCCAAGGACTTATCGATCTTCATGTCTGGTAGATAGTGGGGCCCTATGGAAATTGGGAAGTCCCAACAATGCATCTTCTTATGCCAGATATGTTCATGGGCATC
The DNA here is from genome assembly GCA_027943335.1 of Chamaecyparis obtusa. Classification (NCBI taxonomy): domain Eukaryota; kingdom Viridiplantae; phylum Streptophyta; class Pinopsida; order Cupressales; family Cupressaceae; genus Chamaecyparis; species Chamaecyparis obtusa. The sequence goes on from BSBK01006276.1 coordinate 663,992, forward strand.
CGACAGTTTTCAAGCCATCTCCAACAAGATTATCTGATCTGAGGGATATCTTGGTAGATTCATAGGGGCCAAGGTGCTTCCTACCACTTAGATGGATGTGAAGGTTTTCAACTAAATATAGAATGCCTCTAGGGCCTTCACCTTTGTAGCAACTTCTATTGATATCCTTTTGGCATAGTCTCCTTCTATGGAGCGTATGATAGCGAACACAAAAGCATCATTGACAATGAGGGATTTAGGGCTGTCATGTGTATAGTACTCCTTCTGAACCAGCTATGGGTATACTATGAATGGCCATGCATTCGCATCAGCCATAGCACTAACTTTCACCAATCTTGGGTACACTGCTCTTGCAGCCAATAGGTACACAACGTAGGATGTCATGTAGAAGTGCAGGTCATTGTTAACTATGATTAGTTGTTGATCCAAGTTGTCACTGAGGATGGTGGCCCAATCAAATCTTTCCTACCTCTCCTTTATCTTTTCAATAAGGAGGATCATCCATGGGTCTAGTTGTATAGAATTTGGCAACCATACACCTGATTGATCATGGTGATGGCTACTTGGATGTCCTCTTTCATGTATCTTCTCCACCTATCTATCTTTTCCAACTTATTTCTGGGAAAAGGCTGTATGAGGTACTCCTTGTTCACAATATCATGGGATAATGAGACATCTCTATTGTAGGATTCCATACCCTTGTCGATGAAGAAGTTGTAGAATTTGTCTACCCCTTTGGGTAAATGGAAGACATGTTTAATGTTGTCAGGCCTTAGATCTAGAAATACTTCACCCATGCTATTCTTGACCATTCTCTTGTATGGTATATAATGATTTGCTAGGGTGATGATCAAATCTGATGACATGATGGAGATAGGGTGTGCTACCGCATTTACCAAAGAACATTACACTAATGAAGTGCATTCCTCAAACCTCCCTACCAGTTGTGCACACTTGACTAGGTAGTCATTCCAACTGATGTTCCCAATATCAGTATCCATGATCTTGGCATGCAAGTTCCTCTCTTTGGAGGGTGCATGATATCCTTTGAATTGGTACCTCATGGCTGGTGAGTTGACCTTATCTTCCATTTCTACAAAGAGCCAAGGGACACAAATCATATATTTATCAAATTACACAAATATGATGAAAAAAGACATAGAATCAACCAAACAACCCAAGTTAAAAGTGTTTGGAAACCAATTTCAGCCTTTTTGACCTTCGGGGGTACATGAACTTCGAAAGGCTAAAAAGGTTGAAATGCCAAAAGAAGGTGACCCTACAAGAGTTTCAAGCTTGGCGTGTTGAGGGTCCAAAAGACCATATTTCAAAAATTTAGGCATGTCAGATCTTTGGTGTGTGAATCCACTGAAAAGTTGAAAAGGACTTAGCTCATTTTCATGAAGAGATCCTTCTAATAGTTTTGGACTATGAAAGTCCAAAAGTTTCTAGGATAGAATGGTGAATACATGAGGGTTTAGGGTTTTGATCTTGAAAATAGGTCCAACCACAAACCCATGGATAAGGGGTCCAAGGGGACAACCTTGCAACCTCAAAGCAAGACAAGACTGACCAAAACTAAAAAACCCTAGCTAAAACACAAACCAAGAAAAAAAATGGAAGACAAACCAGAAACCCAAAAAAAAAGGATAGAGGGAGAGGAGAAAGATACCATCCTCAAATCCACTACGAGGTGAGAAGCAAAGAAGCAAACACAAGTGACCGAGGAGAAGAAAAACCGAGGTAAAAGATGTGCGCCTGAAAGCTCCAAAAAACATGATCATAAGAAGAGAACAAGTGAGTCAAAAAAATGGCTCACTACCTTATATAGGAAACCAACAAGGGTGAGATCAGCCACCTCTACTGATGGGCCTTCCAGGGGTCCCAGACTTCTGAAAGCCCGAAGCTCCAAAAGGCCAACTCTCTTTAGAGAATCAGACCTTTCGGTGCCTTGACCTTTGAAAGTATGAAACTCTAAAAATCCACTATGAGATACACTGGCATTTGCTATGCTAGATAAAAATCCACTAGGAGGTACACTGGTGTTTGCTATGCCAGATAAAAAGTCTGAAAATCAGATCATAGTTCTTGTTGAAAGGTTGATCTCTATCTGCCAACTGTGAAATGAATCTCCTTATGGATTGAAGACGTCCTTGAAGACTCCTCATTTGACTAATGTTATTAGGAGGTGGCATATCTATGATTGCTTGGAATTTTTTAGGGTCCACCTCTATTCCTTTTTTTGAAATGATGAATCCTAGTAGTTTTCTAGAGGTGACACCAAATGCACACTTTTTAGGATTTAACCTTAGTTGAAATTTTTCCATGTGATCTAGAATGACTTCTAAGTCATCTAAGTGTGTGTCTCTTCTCTTAGAATTGGCCAAGGTGTCATCCACATAATCTTCCATGTTTTTATGCATCATGTCATGAAAAATAGTTGTCATAGCTCATTGATAGGTGGATCCTACATTTTTTAATCCAAAATGCATAACATTCCAACAATAGGTACCCCATGCACAAGTGAATGCTATCTTTTCTTGATCTTTAGGAGATATCTTAGTCTGATTTTATCTAGAAAAAACTATCCATCAAGGAATAAATCTCATAACTTGCAGTCATATCCACTATCATGTCTATATTGGGAAGTGGAAAGTCATCCTTTGGGCATGCTCTATTGAAATCTCTAAAATCTGTGCAAATTTGAATGGATTTGTCATGTTTGGAAATTGGTACAATGTTTGATATCCATTCAACATAGTCAATAGATCTTATAAATCTTGCACCAAGGAGTTTCTCTAATTCTGCTTTGACTAGAAGAGCTATGTGAGGATACATCTTTCTCAATTTCTATTTAACTGGTTTGATACCTAGAGCTATGGACAAGTGATGCCTGATAATATTAGTGTCCAACCCTGGCATATCTGAATAAGTCCATGCAAAGTTGATCTTCTTTTTCTTGTGGTGACAAGGATTGAGCCAAGTGAACTATCTATGGAGCCTCATCTATACCCAAATTGATTGTTTGTCTTGGTTCAGTAAGCATTGAAGATCTATCTTGAAAGTAGCTAGGGAGACGATCAAGTACCTCATCCTTAGGTGCCTTAGAGAGGTTTTCACCCTTGGATATGTCATTTCTTTTTACTTTTTTTTGGTTATGACACCGCCACACAGTGGTTTTTGCCATCAAAACTCCCATTCTTTTGATTTTATTTTCTTTTTATTTTATGACTAAGGTACTTGATGTTTGGCTCTATCATGCTGGTAGCCAGTTGACTAGTGGAAGAGACTATAGGCTCAATGGAATTCAAGTAACAAGCTATCTCATAATCATTTTGGAATGTTAAGAGCTTAGGTTCTTGATAGTGTTGGGACCAATCAAGGAGGTTAGGATGAACATGAGGTAAGTCAATGACTGGTTCAAGGTTGTGAATGCAAATGATATCATCTTTGGTGAATGAAGAGTCTGAGTCTGTCAAGTATCCTTCTAAGCTACCCAAATTGGGATTCATCCTAACAAGTGAAGAATCATCCACTAAGGCATCATGTGGGTTCAAATCCTCTAATCCTACATGTGACTTGTCAACTACCTTGAGTTGAGAACTATAAGTGTGGATGACATTAACATCCATATCAATTGTGGAAGGCTCTGAGAAGGTGTCCCATTCATACTCATATGAACTTGTTTCTAAACTTTGACTAGGATGTTTACACCATGAAGGTTTGGTATGTCTTGATGTGGAAGTTCCAATGTGATCAAGGGTAATACCTTCTCTTTCCATCAAATGGACAAGATAATTTATTTGACATTATCTAATAGGATCTTCTACATCTAATTCATCTCATTCTAAGATTGCAACTATGTCAGGAGTGACCGAACTATCTGAATCTCCCCAAAGGAGATTAGTGGAAGGGACCCAATCTTCACACATGTCCTTCTAATTTGTCAAATTAGGTATGTATTTTGGTTCATCTTCATTATCTAACTCATCAAGGATAGGAGCAATTTTCTTGTTGCTATTCACAAATCCTAAGCCAATCATCTCCTTAGACTTGTGTCCAAAAAGATCATGCTCAAGGGGTTCAGCTCTAGCATCCAATCTGTAACTAAGAGGGCCATGTCTATGATATCCCATCTATTTGAAAAAAGTATACCCTCTTCCATAAGCCTTAGGAGAGGGAGAGAAGTTCTCATTGTGCATGTATTTCTCTTCTCTATAAATCCAGTCTTTAACAACTATCTCTTCTTTCTCATCTTGTATAGGCACTGAGGACTGTACAAACATGCCAAATAAAGTCATAGTTGAAGAAGAAGGTCTCTATTCTTGTGAATGCGTTCCATAAGACCTGGATGAAACTGGTAGATTTGTGAGGGATTTGAGTTAATACCCCCCCATACCAAGGTCTACTAACTTGAACTTGTCTTTACATTCAACTAAGGTTGCATTGAAGTCTTCGGCTTCTCTATTGAGGGGAACATGAGCACTCACTAAAACTAGGTTAATAGATAAAGTGTCATCCTTGGGTATACAAATCTCTACTCCATTGTAAGGGAACTTAACACACTGATGATAGGTAGATGACACTACTTTCATATCATGAATCCATGGTCTACCAAGTAAGATATTGTATGCTAGGGGGCCAACATCAACTATTTGGAACCAAACATCTTTTTCAACCAGGCCAATCCTAACAGGAAGGACAACCAACCCCTTGGAACTTCTTTCTTCCTCATCATAGGCTTTCATAGTGATCTTTTTTCTGGTATCTATAACTTGTTCAGAATAACCCAACATCTTCAAAAGACTCAAGGAACAAATATTAAGCCCAGTACCCCCATCTATCAACATGTGCCTAACATAGGTTTTATGGATCATGACCTCAATATGAAGAGCGAGATTGTGTGGATGGCTCAAGGATTTATCATCATCCTTTGATAAGGTTAGGTAAAGAGGACTAGCAATATGGTTAACCATGTTCTAGAATTGATCAACATCTAAGTTATTGGGGATGTTCACTGCACGCAAAGCATTCTCAAGGACTTGCTTGTGTCTTGGGGATAACTCTAAGAGCTCAAGGATCAAAATATGAGCTAGTGTTCTTTACAACTAATCAAAAATATTATAGCTTGACTTATGATTGACTATTGGTTTTGAGGTGACATTCTTGGATGCCACTTGCTTTGATTTACTTGGTTTATTTGAATTGGGTCCTCTAATGACAATGGGACCTTGACTTTTTGTGACAACATTGAGGGTTTGAGATGACACTCTAGAGTTAGGAGCCCTTAGCACCATGTCAGGGTCTTCATCAAAGGTAGGAGGAGAGTCCATGTCTAGATCATAACCATAGGGATCTTTGTTCCTCATCATGTTGACATTCTCTTCTACAACTTCAAGCATGTTGACAACATTCTCCACACCTATGTAAGTGTAATTGACATGAACCTTTCCATTCATAGGTTTAGAGGTTTCCCCCTTCTCATACCCGGTCAAGGGTTCTTTGAATGCCTTATGGTTGGCGTTGGTGTTCAATCCATCTACCTTGAGTTTTCCATTCTCAATAAAATCTTGGATGATATGTTTGAGTTTCTAGTAGTTTTCAATATCATGTCCAATGCCATTGTGAAATTTGTAAAAGGCTTTCTCATCCCACCAATGTGGCTTAACATTAGGTATATAATGCTTTGTGGGATCATGAGGATGCACAAGATTGTTGGCAATGAGTGTTTTCAAGATATCCTCATATGAATCACCAAGTTTTGAAAACTAGTGCCTCTCTTTCTTAGGCTTATCTTGGTATCTTGGCTTGTGCTCTTGTTGATTAGATGCATTGAGTTTCATGGCCTAAACAACACTAGACAAGTGTAAAATAGCTTGATTTGTGGGTTTGGAGGAGTCTACAACTCCATCATTGACCATTTGTTTGTTCCTATTCTAATGTGAGTTCTTTCCTTTATCCTTGTTAGGGTTGTTGTTATTTTGACCATTGTTGTTGTTGTTTCCATGTTTGGTCAAAATTCATTGTTCTCTCAAAACATCCTCAATCCTACATGCAGTTTCAACCATGGTGTCAAAGGAATAAAAAACCATCTTCCTAACTTCATACCGCATTTTAGGAACCAAGTTGCTGATAAGGATGTCAATCTTCTCATTTTCAAGGATAGTCCTAGGGTAGTGAGAGCATTGTCATCTCCACCTTTGCAAGAAAGTGACAAAGGATTCCCCTTGATTTTTATTTAAGTTGCATAAGTCCAACATGGTGACAGATCTTAAAAGGTTGTATGTGAAGTGTTGGACAAATCTATAGACAAGCTCTTTGAAAGTCTTAACGAGGGGAATTATGTTGGTGAATCATTCCATTGCTTGACCCTTAAGAATCCTTGGGAATGATCTCATGAGGTATGAGTCATCTTGATGGAACTCAAAAATAATGGTGTAGAATTGATGCACATGATCATGTAGATTTCCATTCCCATCATACTTGTCATATTGAGGGATCTTAGCCTTTCTAGGAAAGTCTTTCATGCTAACACTTTTTTCAAAGGGATTAGGACAAATTGAATCAAGTGAGAATGAACACTTGGGTGTCAAAATATTTTCCATCATACTCTTAATTTGTTTAATCTCTTCTTCTTGAGATGGACCTTGCTTCTTAATCTTCTTGTCCACATTAAAGTTGTAGGGGACTCTAGCGCCCTTATTAATTAAAATCTCTAGGAACTTGTCTTTGTTTTTCTCTAAGTATCTCTCCACATACTAGTGGAAGAGTAGTTCTTGTTGTATCTTCATGAAGTCTTGAGAGTTGAGGTCAAAACTCGAGCTACTACCCCCATATTGTGAACCATGGTGAGCATGTTGTGAAGGTTGTCTTGAGTTCCTAAGAGGTGTTCATCTCCTATAATGATCATGTCGTGAAGCCCTTATTCCTCTAGGACTAGGAGATTGTGAAGGTGTTCTTGAACATCTTCCACTTCATGGAGTCTTAGGAGGGGTGGATGGAGGAGAGTTGTTTCCACCACCAACATACATGTTGTTAAATTGATCTTTAAGTTGTTGAGCCAAGAGTCTATCTTGCTCCTCCTAGAGGGATCTCTTTTGTATCTCCAACAAGGCTTGTCTCTTTGCCTCTAGGCATCTAAATTGCTCTTCCTTTTTATCTTGTTAATCTAGGAAGGATTTCTTTTCATGCTCAATTCTCTTAAGTCTTTCACTTATGTATCTTGAAGGTGTGTTGAGTGGTGAACTTGGTCTTGAATGTCTAAATGGTGTGTGCTGCATTAACATGAGTGTCATAAGGTTAATCATCTTGGTTTTCATGTTGTGATTGTTCTTCTTGATAGGCTTGCCTCTTATCCCTTTCAGCCCTGGTGTGCATCCAAATATCTAGTTGAGATAAGGGGTGAGACTGACCGATTTTCATGAGAGGAACTACCAAATAGAATGGTATCTCTATGTCTTTCAAATATGTCATCAAGGCTTTTATCCATTTCTTCCCTTGCTTATCGAGTCAATGTGTAACTCATATCCATATACAAGTGGGAAGATGCTAAGGGTGTACTCAACTCACTAAGATTTCTCTTGGGATCAAACCAAACTTCTGATTTGTTCCTGGGTGATTGATCAAATACAGGTTCTTTTCCCTTACATTTTTGGCAAGTTTAAACTAAGGGTAACTAGTTGGAGACTACTTAAGGTTGATTTCCTTGATTTACTTGATATCTTGTTGTAACCAACATGAAAGAAAAGGTACTAGGTGATAAGATGACCCTAAGAAATGTTGGCACCAAAATAGGATAGTAAAAGTATTCACTTGTCCAAAAGAGAGGTGATAAGATAGAATTTTGTAAGAGGCATAAACCAACACTACCATAGAGGTTCCCATCGAATGAGTGAATAACACATATGGATCAGGAGGATGATTTACCCAAGTTATATTGATTGAATTTGGATTTGTGTGGAATTGAATGGACAAGAGATTACTAAAACTCTCCAAGTGTGTTATCAAAGGATCCAAAGGTTTATCTTCTCAACAAGGATGGTTTCTAGCTCATCAGCTACAAGCAAGGTCACTTGTGAAATCAAAGATCACTTGTTCAAGATGTCAAAATGAAAGAATCCAAGGTACAAAAAAGCTTCTAACAATGGGGTAAGTGACCTGATCTGACCTAGATCAACTGAGGAAAACCATAAATGACAGGATAGCAAATCAAGCAAGTTGACAGTTTTAGATAGACCCTAAACAGGAACTAGACTAGGAAAAAAGACAACCAAGAGATGGGAATCAACTCAATATTTTGAAAAACTATGCAACATTTTCATGTGAGGATGTGAATTACTACATGAGAAAGTGCACATTTCACTTGAGAAAATGAAAAGTTCGTGTGAGAAAGTACATAGGACCAGGTGACAAAATAAAATCAGACTGCTTGACAGCAAGTTATAAACTTGGGAACTCATTTTTTGTTCATTTTAATTGACCAAATAGATGCATTAACATATTTTTATCATTAACCAGGCACGCAAGACATCAATCAAGGAGTTCAAGAAAACAATTGTCTTCAAACAATGAGCAAGGGACAAAGCAACCTTGTGCATGAACAAGAATAGTGGTGTAGTATTCTACTCCCTAAATATTCTACTTGTGTATGTTCTCAAAATGTTTTTCAGTCACACACATAGTCCTAGAAAAGAAAAAGTTGGTTGCGCTATGGTTCGTAGTAGTGGTCAACTTTGCAACTCTTGCCATCTCAAGTGGGAAAACTCCAATCCAGGCGCACCGGGGTTTTGACACATTCTGAGAATTTAATCAATCACAGATGTTGAGGAGATCTGATAGCCCAACAAGAGACCACACCTATGGAGATTTTTTCCACAAGGACATTCATATAGCAGTTGTTGCTACCACAACAGGAATGGTTAATATCACCTGAGGTTCTATCCACGTGGTTTACCCAATAAAGGGAGTGTTCACTTTGGTTAGCCCTCTCTAACAAGGAAGACTCACAAAATAGACCACATGGGGACTTAGCTCAGATTTAAGGGTTCTAAGTTTCTAATGTGCCAAAAAGGAAAAAAAGCATAATCCTCTAGCCTCTTCACCTCACCCAAACATAGCAAGAAGATTAATTGACATGCTAAGTTGTAATCACCTCATCAAGGTTTGTATGTCAACAATAATGACTACCGATATGTCTAAATAGGACCAAGAGAGAATGCACCATCAAAGATTGAAGACTAAACCAAGGTTTATATTCCAATAACAATGACAACCAATCTCTCTAAATGGGACCAAGAGAGAATGTACCATCAAAGATTGAAGACTAAACCAAGGTTTATATGCCAACAACAATGACAACCAATCTCTCTAAATGGGACCAAGAGAGAACGTACCATCAAAGATTGAAGACTAAACCAAGGTTTATATGCCAACAACAATGACTACCCATCTCTCTAAATGGGACCAAGAGAGAATGTACCATCAAATGTTGAAGACTAAACCAAGTGGAACAAAATGATGATAACAAGTCCTTCTCTACCTACAAGGGGATCTAACTTTGAGAAGAGCTTTGCATGTAAGACAAGCAAATGAAGATGAATCTCTCAAGAATGCCACAAATAATGTTCATAGGGCCTAATTAATATATGAAACATATATGCAAGAAAATAAATCTAGATTCATTCTTTCCTTTAGAGAAAAATGGGAAATGTGATCTATGAAACCAAGAAACACTCAAGCTAGACACATGAGAGGTTCATTTTTATTTCCAAAATCCAAGTGTTATAGAGATGCAACAAAATACCTTAAGTCCAAAGCAATGCAACCCACCGTTATTGCTGTTTTAGAAAATAGAATCAGGAAAATAATTAAATGTCAGAAAATAGCAAGCAAAAAGTACAAATATGCATATTTTTAGGTCTTTGCTATTAGAGTTTCGCGCGAGAAAATACCCAGTCCTATGCAAGAAAGTACATAGACCTGCGCAAGAAAATGCCTTTATCATGTGAAGAAGTACTAATGCCAACACAACTTCACGCAATACAACAAGAAACTTTGCACTATGATCTGTACTAGAGACGTATGAAAGTATGGACAATAAATGAAAATTGGTAGAAAAATAAAATAAAATAAAATTAGGCTATAAATTGAATGTTCTACCCCACAGTGGGTGCCAAAAATATGTGCTAAAATGTTGACATACTTCTATGAGTCATTATATCCAAAATTTCTCAAGAATATGGTCTTAAATGGTGACTAATAGCTCTCTATTCATGGAGTACAAAGGTTTATAATGAAGGCCCTCAGTTGAGACGTAGTTTGTGCCCATGCAAGTAGACCATAAAATGAGAGATTCAAAGAGGAAAAGCAAGAATGCTAGTCTCCATGATCATCAAGTATGCATACAAATAAAAATGGAAGCTATTCTATATGATAAAAAATGCATGAAAGCAAACTAATCTATGAAAGGAAATACTTATGCAAGATTATTCTATGAAAGGAAATATGAATCTAATATAATATGAAAGTGAAAGAGTAATTTAAATGGATTGTCATGGAGGCATGAGAGGAGAAGACAAGAAAATAGAAGTTGCAATGTTCAAGCTCAAGTGATCAAACTCTTCTCCAAATTCGCTCTCCAAACCTGCAGCATAACAATACATAAAATATTTTTATTCCTCAAATGAGAAGGAGATGGCTCCTTTTAAAAAACAAAGGATGGCAGAGATTAAGAGGCAAAATCCAAGGGTGGAGAAAAGTACTCATTTTGACTTTGGTGCACAAGATTCTGAAGAGGCAAAATCAATGGACATGGTTAAGAGGCAAAAAGATATGTGGAAGACATTAAGAGGCAAAATGAGATTCCACTCATCTTGGAAAGTGTGCATTCAATGTGTAGACAAAAAGTCTTTTCTTTTTATTTTAAATTTAGAAATTCCTTTTCCATGTGCACACATAGGATAAGGTGGATTTTATTATTTATTTAATTAAAAAGGAGCATGTTCTTTTAATTAAACAAAACTTAGGATAAAATGATCAAACCTTAGTAAATATTGAAATATTTGAATTAATTATGATTTGATCAAGGATATTGATTTGAATTGAAAATATTGCAAGGCATTGATTCAGGAAATTGATAAATTGGTTCCATCATTTGATAAATTAAAGAATGGCGGCCTATAGTCTAGGCGACCATTTTAGGATGAATACAATAAACTCCTCTAAAAACCTGGTTACCACCTTAGTGGTTCAATTTATCAGAACCTGTGCCTCTATCCATTATGTGCAGTAGTTAGTTACAGTCAATATGTACCTATGTCCTATGAAAGGAGGGTTAATCATCCCTACGAAATCTAGCCCCCATTAGGAGAATGGACGTACCTCATAAACTAGTTGTAAAGGTATCACCAGATGTCTCTCACATACAACATTGGTTTGATAGACATGACATGAACCTACGTTCTCATGAGTGTCTTTGAACAAGGTTGACCAATAATAGATGGATCTCAATATTTAATAGGTTGTGGCTTTAGCTGACCCATGTCCAGTGCCATACTTGTCATGAAACTCTATGAAAACCTACTCAGCTTATGTCTGGTTTAAACAACAGAGGTAAAGGCCATTATAATTGTGCTTGTAGATTTTTCCATTTTTCAGCATATAGGAGCTTCTTTTATTTTTTAGATCTCTCCTCTGGGAACCATTCAATTCTTCTAGGAAATGGTTTTGAAGAAAATAGTAGACTATATCTTGATACCAGACATCAGTGACCATTCATTCATTAGTGTACAGTTGGCACACTAAACCTTTCTTTGTTTCTACCATCATCTTGGTGAGGCCTTGACCTCTCACTAACTTCATTGGTTGGATCTTGATGTCAAACTCTTGTAGTATAGCCATCCACTTTCCCCTTCGTTCTCCTAGCTCATTTTGCATCAACAAGGATTTGACTACGGGATCGGGAACAATGGTAATGACCTTACTTTAGAGAATATAATGTCTAAACTTATTGAAAAATTTGACCAAGGAAAAATATTGTTTGTTGAGATTGGAGTATTTGAGTTTAGCATTTTTCAAGGGATAGCTCATGAAAGATATCGGTCTCTCATCTTCCCCTTCCTTCTTTTGGGTGAGGATGCTCGCAAACGAATTTTCTGACACAAAAGAGTCAACTTTGAATGGTAGAGGGTAATTGGGGCTGACTAGAACTAGAGCGGTAGCAATAGATGTCTTAATGTCTTCAAAGGCTTCTTTAACTAGAGTGCTCCACTCAATCTTAGCATCCTTTTTTAACATGTCATTTAATAGATGTACTATCTCTACAAACCTACTAATAAACTTTCTGACAAAGTTGATCTTTCCAAAGAAAGATTTCAGCTCTTTCGGTTATTCAGAGGGACTAATTTGAGTATAGCCTCAACTCCTTCAGGACCGATGGAAATGCCTATTTCAGATATGATGTGCCTGAGGAGTTTTCCTTGGGTCATCCCAAAGACACACTTCTTAGGATTTAGTGAGATTCCATAGCGTCGACACCTTTTTAATACTTTGCGTAGATCTTCGATGTGGTCTACACGGTTTTTGGAGAATACCGTGAGATCATCCATATATATAACAATACATTTAATGACTAGGCCTTTAAATGCCTCATCCATAGCTCATTGCAAAGTGGCTCCTATGTTGATCAAACCAAACAACATACATCGATAGGAAAGTGTGTAACGCCCCACCAGGCAACCTAAGAGGACAAGACATAAAACCTCTATAAAATGCAAGTAGTGAATTTTTTTATTTTTTTAATTTTATTTTAACTAGAATAATATTCATCATTAGACTTCATATTTCTAAAAGAAGAAATAATTTTCTACTACTTGAATGTAAGATTTATACAACTTAAGTCCTCTCAGGTTCCCTAACGTCGCTACTAAAGCAACATCATATAAACCATTTACATGCATAAGATATTCACGGAATCATGAGCTTAAAAGATCTACATTAATTTTAATGCACCAAGTTAAATGTCCCTAACTTATTTCTTTTATTAAACATAGGTTAATCATCCAACATCATTATTCCTTTTATCAACTCATTCCATAAATTCATATTGATTTCATCTACATCTACTATCTTTTATATCACTTTTCTCTAATAATTTAGGTAAGAGATTAATATTCATTAAGGTAGGCATTATCCTAGGTACTTCATTAGCATGAACCAAGTATTAACATTATAATCAAGTTACTATTTTATTGCATTGTTTCATAACCATTCATTGTTAATAATTCCAATCACTAACCTATCATTTCTCAATAATTTCCTTGGATCCTTTCATCAAGAGAGAATACATTATTTTTGTGATACATCATTATATATAACTATATTTAAGATTATTTCCTTTACATATGGACAACATAAGAGGATAGGAGAAATAACATAAACACTTTCTTTTAATGCTAGTAACATGTCCAATATTCCACATTCTTTTCCCTTTCTTTTACCTAGAACTACCCATTCCCTTAGCATTGCCTTGAATTGAGATTACATCAATACTACAAGACTCCTTTTAGGAGATTAAAATTACATGAATACAGATACATAAGTACATCTCAATATATTAAAATATCCAATAAGAAATCTTCAACTGTAGATCTGGAAAGGAATATGTGCTAGGATCATCCAAAGAATCACGATCAATACCTCGATATAAATATTAACCACCCAACCATGTGGAACCAATAGGCCCACTCCCCTGAGCTAGGAGATAGAAACAAAGGCCCATACAAGAGGTAACAACTAGGAAATTCCTAAGGTGGTGATAAAATTTCCCCAAAGTCACAACACAAAAGAAAAGACAAGAAGACCACAAGGACTACCAGAGGCATGATCAAATTTGGTAGAGACTCTAAGCTACAAGCTAGGTGAGTGTCATCGCATAGCCCTCACCCCTTGGGTTGTCCTGGTACTAGCCACTCTTGGCCCCGGCCCCCAAGTAGGCACATGCCGAACTGAATGCCTCTCGTATAGACAAGGTCATCCAGTCGTACCTACGCATAGGTACCTTCTCCCACTCCCATCTTTAGTCTTTAATAGCACTAAAGGCATGGGTGAGGCATAATTAATCTTGATTAGTGTGTAATTTCCCATTCCAATAATCTCACATTCCCAATTCATTTATTTAGGTTATCACTTGATTAAATAACTCATAGTAGGTTATCCTGGTACTAGCCACTTAGGGCCTCGACCCCTCACTATGAGCCACTCACCTAGTGTACTTAGGTTCCCTAACATACATATAAAAATCATAAGAACATAATAGATTCATCATCAAGAATTCATATCAATTCCATAACAACATTTGATTGAGTTTAGGAAAACATATGTTGTCCCTAGTCCACTTGACAACCCTAAACCCAATATGGCATTCAGAATGTTCCAAACATATAAGAAGACATCCAAGTGATATTATAAACATATTTAGAGTATAAATAGATCCAATTAACCAAAAAAAAATTCTAATAGCCTCTAGTAACCATACGAAACCTTAAAACTTAATGATGTTCTTAAACTGAATTATTTCAAGCAAGGATTAAATGCAAAGAATAGTCATCATAGAACAGTCAACCATATCTTCCACAAAACAAATAATAAAGGAAATATCTTTGGTGGAGATTTAGATAACATAATTATGGACTCTCCATTTTATTTTTAGGAAGATCCAATGGTAGGAAAGAAAGTTATGACTTCTGGTTTAAAACATAAAATTCTGGTTAGGGTTCAGACCTGCCTTCACTAAAACGGTTGTAATTTTCACAAAACATAATTAAAATTGACCAAACTAATTGGAAATGAAATATAAGACTTAAGAGAATCTATGATATGAAATTCAAACTTTTATATGATCATATCAGCCTGTAGCATATGAATACATTTGACAAAAAATTCGGAATCAAGAATGGACAGGCATAGTCTGACAAAATGTCAAAAATAAGGCATTAATTCGACCCTAAAAATAAAATCAGGGAGATACCCATTTGATATCTATGAATTTTACTTCTATAAAATCAATTTAGTAAAACCCTAGATGAAATTTAAATTATTATAATAATAGATCTCCAAAAATGGGTTGCTAAAAACCCTAGGAAAACACATGCCAATTCTTACAAACAAAAACTCAAAACTTTAAAATAACGATAGAAATGACAAGTAAAGATATAATAAATAATGATAATATATAAATAGATCCATAATCTATTAGAGACATAAAGTAACTAAAATATTCAATCCATACCTCATGTCCTACGAAGGTTGAATCGAAGAAGGAAGGAAACAAAAGAGAAGACAAATCCAAAGTTGAGATGCATCCTTCAAACCCTATCCACTTTCAGAAATCTCCATGAAAGAAAGAAATAATTCCATAGAAAAGAATCCCTCTCTCAACTACTGAAATTCTCACAAAAATGTCTCTCTCCCAAAAGCAAAGATAACCAAAAATTCTTAAAGACATATGCTTACAAACTCTCCCTCACATCTCCAAGTTTTCTCTCCAAAATCTCCATGAAAAGTAAGGCCGTCTTCTCCTCAATGCTTCAGCCCCAAAATATCCTCTCTTCAAATGAGAAAGTAGTGCATATAAATATATTTCCAAAGGTTGAGAGGAAAAGTAAACAACTCCCAACTAACTCTTAACTAAAGGGTATTATAAAATAACTTAATATCATACAACTATATTACTCAAATATACAATAAAAGATTATTTGTATTCATTCATACACATATGTAATATTATCCTAACATATATGCATATGCCATCATTAATTACATCAATATCTATATATATAACCTATCCTCATTAATAATTAACAATTGAGAATAATATACCTCGCATTATTTAATATTTAATTATTAATAATATTATACTTTACATTAATCCCAAAATATACACCATCAACAATATCTACAATAATTAACATATAATCACATATAAATTATATATATATAAATACATATATGTCTGCACCCATATATATATTTCCATATATATATATATATATTTATATTTATATAGATACATGCCAAATACCAAACACTATAATCTATAAGATTATGAAGTAATAGATCACAATATTATTACCTATTTATAATTACTATAGGATATAACACTGAGGTAGAATAAAATCACATGCCTCAAAATAAATCTAATCATCGAAAGAGGCCATAAAAATTAACTATGAAACATATCGAGAAAACCATAAGATCAAACAAGGTCAACCAAAGTCAACAAGGAAAGTCAAGCCAAACTCTTGAAACACAACATAGAAAGATTAACTAAGAATCATACCAAGAAGGAGAAATAAATAAAATGAGTAAACAAATCATACAACCAAATGAATTCAAGTGGCCACAAGGCACTAACTACAACCATGCCCAACCGGGTGCGTTGGATCTGGGTTTTTGACCCAAAGGTTGACTGACAAAGAAGGAACCCTAATATTCCCAAATTGGAATAATGACAAAGGAAGACTCATGTAGGGGCCTTAGTACTATCTCCATAACAACAACCATCAAGGATTTGAGGGCATGCTCAGACCTGTGAAGCCAGGTGAAGTCGATGCCCGGTACCTACAAGCCTACATCACAAAGAAGAAATACATATGCACAGATATACATATAAAAGAAAACATTGTAGACAAATGACCGAGATTGATACATCGTGTGGACCTCAGCTATGTGAGTAACTACGACTTCATCCTGAATCATGAAAACACATCATGTATATATATACACTCAAAGCATGTAGCATCATCATAACGAAGGTTAGAATCTCAAGCATTGTGTTAGTCTCTTATCAATACTAATAATAAATCAACATAATCCAATCATCAAGTGAGATACAAGATTCATCCAAAGTAACCTTAATAGAAGAAAATATAAATAACCACTTATATATATATATCTATCAAGTACATATCATATAACATCCTAACTATGTTCATAAAGGTCTTGAAGGTACTCAATACATACATGGACATAAATACATACAAAAATGATACCTTTAGATAGTATGTCTGGTATTAGAATCATTGAGTACTAGCTTATGAAATTATTATAAACAAACTATAGGAATAGATCAAACAAGTATCATGTACAAATTAAGCTATAAGAAAACATCGAAAGATCTTAATTCTTTCAAAAATACAAAACTTATATTAGGGTTAGAGGGGTATTACAAAATGTCCCCCACTTTGTCATGAAAGCTATCTTCAGGCAGTCTTCTTCTTTTACCATGACCTGGTTGTACCCAGAGTAACCATTGAGGAAGGACATCATCTAAGAGCCATTTACCACTTGTAAAACTTCATCGAGGGATGACAAAAAATAGTTATCCTTTTGAGAAGATCTATTTAGATTCTAGAAATCCACACAGAGCTGCACTTCTTTACTTTTCTTTCTTACTGGGATGAGGTTTGATACCCAAGTCAAATGTTGGATAGGAAAGCTAATCTTGGCATCAAGAAACTTTTGTACTTGATCCTTTTGGATTAATGGCTGAATCATTAGATTCACCGACCTTTGTCTTTGGTGAAAAGGTTTAGGATCTAGGTTTAATGGGATGTTGTGTACAATGATGGCAGGATCATAAGTTTTTAAGTCTTCATAGCTACAAGCTATGAAATCTTTGTACTCTATGAGTAACTCTACCATCTTCCTCTTTTCTTCAGTTGTGCTGACCTTTCCAATACAAACCTCCCTAGGTTCAAGCTATGTGCCCAGATTATAGAGCTTGCAGTCATCACCTCCTACTGCTGGTGTTTTCCCCCTTTCATGAGCATGTTCATCCTTGTCAAAAATTTGTTCCAAGGCTACCATTCCTTTCGAGATGGTGTTAGTCTTCAAGTTTAAGTTCCCTAGATCATCTAATTCCTCCATTTCTTCTTCTTCTTTGTCAATGATTTGTCTTTCAAAGACTCCAACACTCATGATGAACTCCTATATCTGTTGGTCATCCTGGAATACATGGAAGTTTATGATATTATTTGGAATGGCTGACACAACCACCAGCTTAATGAAGAATTTCTTCAGTTTAGATTTTTCCAATGGCTGTAAGGAACTTGTCGACATTGCCAAAGCATCAGAAATAATATTCCTTCTCCTCGGGACACTCTGAATATTAAACACTTCAAAATATTTGATCAAATCCCACTCACAATTATGATAAGAGGCCAACTGCTTATCAGTGCATGAATACTAGCTCTAGATCTGTCTAACTATTGACTATGAGTCTCCCTCTACAACCAAGGCCTTTACCTTCTTTTTATGGGCCATGAGGAGACCTCACACCAATACCTCATATTCAACAATGTTATTCATGTAGTAGAATTGTAGCCTATAAGCAACGTAGTATGAAATACCTTGGGGGTCGACCAAATCTATCTTGACCTTGCTCCTTGTTTACATTTGGAGCTGTCAAACCTAAGCTTCCACACAAGGTAATTTTTATGGGAAGATGATTTATCTTGGGGTTTTGATGCAACCTTGGGTAGATGCGCATTGATCTTGGGTTCAATGAGAATTTTAGGTGGCGACAGGCTCTCTATGCTTGTGATCTCCATGTTCCCTTCATCTAAGTGCTCCCTTGCAGAGTGGGGGACCCATTTCATCTTTTTTTTTTCTTTCAGATCATGCCAGACTTCATGATATGGGGGTAAGAAACCATCATTAGAAGAGCTCCATTACTCTTCTATTGGGCACTCAGTTGTGGGGACCTGAAGTTGTTCACCAAGGAGAGGTCTGTCACCACATGAATGTGTTGTTGTCTCATCTATAAGCTTAGGTGCATAAGACATTTGGATCATTACTTGAACCATTAAATCTTGGCAATCTTGGCATTCATACTCTGAATGATTTATTCAATGCAGGTGACAATATCCTGGCAACATCAATATGTTTGGGTCAGCATCTTGCCCCAGATGTTTCATGTTTTTCATTATATTTCCTACAAACTCTGTGAGGATATCCTCAAGAATTTGAGTATGTACCAACCCTTATACAGGGATATCATTTAAATTTTCTTCTTCTTTAAGGTGAAATGTCAGAACCTTATTGAATCGATACACCCCCATATCAACTCATAAGAATAGGACTTCATTTGGGGCATTGTATTTAGTTATCATCTACCTGAGTTTGGGTTCAACATTGATATTGATTTGGTTATTGAGTCCTTTCCAAGGTAGCCAAAGTTGAGTGAAATCTATGGAGAACCATCCTCTCAAGCACTGCATCCATTCCCTACTGAGTAACATGCCGTATGTTTCTGGGATGTCCACCAGATGTATGTGGATGCAATCCTAGATATTGGGGTTAGTGATTAACTGTATGTGTGTATCCTTTAGGACCCTAATGACTTTGATCTCTTTTTTGTCAAGTTGGATCATGACTCTATTGGTTTGTTGAGGGTTCATCCCTAGCTTATGGCATATGGATAATGGCATAACGTTATAGGAAGCCCCTGCGTCAATAAAACAATTATGCAATTTCTTTCCAAATATCTTGAGGCTGAGAAAAAATGGAGGTACTTCTACCCTATCCTTGAACATGGTTGGAATTGCCTCATATGCATTTATGTTGGATAAATTTCTAGCATTAATACTAGACAAGACTGATTTGGAATGATCTAGTGATTTCAGGAGGGCTTCTCTCTACAAAGGACAACTTTGCAACATGTCGTACATTGACATATTGGGTTAAAATCTCTTTAGTTCCTCCAGTGTGCTATAATTTTCAATGGCCCAAGTTGGATTCCTCAACATGGTGGGTTGGTGTTGCATTGTTGGGGTAGCAGTGGCATTAGAATCTCTAGGAGGTGTAGGATTATTGTTAGCTCGCGGATCAGGTGGAGTGGGCTACATTCCTGGGGGAATACCATCAGTCAGAGGTTCCCTTCTACTCCTCAGATTATAATTGCTTCTATTATTTTTTTGAAAAGCATGGATCTTAGAGTACTCAGGTTGACTTTCTTGATTAAAAGGGAAGACAAATTCTTCTTCAGTTATGTTATCAGTAGGACTTCCCCCTATACCCGGGTCACAAGAATTGAAGACCATGGCACTAAAATGAGTCTGGGAGTTATCAGGATCCTAGATCTATTGATTTTCAAATGCTCCCCTATACTCATTATCTTATTGGTGTACATTGGGAGTTTGAGTGAAATTGACCTCAGATGAGTTAAAGGCATTGACATTGTCAAAGGGTATGCTACCATTATTGGGGCATGTGTTCCATGTCTTTTTAGTTCATTGTTGACCAAACTATTTATCTTGAGGAGCATTTCCATAACCTCCACTATTATTGTTATTGTTGTTGTAAATGCCATAATTATGATTTTGGTTTTGGGAGTAGGTGTTTGGGGCAATAGTTGGTCATTGGTAGTTCCCCTAGTTTTGAGGTGGATTAAGCTTCATCCTGGTGATCTCACCTGTTAACTAGGACAATGTCTTTTTCATGGCATCCAACTCATTCACTAAAGCATGGTGCATCTCGTTTGGGATGACAACCTTTTTTTAACATAGGGCTGCCTTATGTGCATCATATCCTGGGTATGCGATGGTGAGTGGTGGGGCATCAATGTATGCAGGGATCGACAGTGGATTGAGTCTTGGGGTGTATTGCACTGGGAGTTGATTATTTTCTATGAATGGACTAGTCATGGAAGTGTTCCCTAATACTAGTGAGACACCATAGTTTCCACCTTCTTGTAGATCCATTTGTTGGGTGAATGTGATGGCTTCATCACATACTTTCTCCAGAGTGTATATGTCACATGGGAGAAGCCTCTTCAAGAATATGGATGTTAATGAATCCAAGGCATGAAGTTACACTTGTATAGCAGCCCCAATTGGTATAGTATAAGGAGCCTCTAGCTTTTGGTACATCTTATGAAAATGGTGATTGAACATGGAAATTGGTTCATTGTGGTCTTTTATCACCGAGATGAACTGGTGGTGAAGATTAGGCGGATCCACATATAACTTGAATTGATTTAGGAACTTTGTTTTAAATTCCTCCCATGTGGAGATGGATCCCCATGGTAAGTTTAAATACTAGTTGTATGCAAATTCCCCCAATGTGTAAGGGAAAAGGTAGTACACTATGTCCTGATGAGAAATCTCTTTGTGATTTCATAATTCTTTGAATGCATGAACATGTTCTTTCACTGTCCTGGATTCTCCATAGATGAAACGTGGACAAAATTTCTTAGGATTCTTTGGCAGCTCATGGAGCTGTCCTTGTAGATCCAATGGAGAGCTTTGAGAATTTTTGAAAAAAGCCATTGGAGCTGGTGGTAGAGCAGTAGCAAGTGGGGTAGCAATGTGCGAGAATAGAGGAAGATTAGGCTGATATGAAACATCCTTTCTGAGTCTTTCTTTGCTCCTATGAGGTTTGTGAACTTCTTTGAGTTCAAGGAATTCCCCTTTGTTTGGTGAGAATATGAGGACTCATTCAAACCTTTCAGGAGAGAATGATCCAATATTCCAGGGTCTCCCTTTTGAGGGACCTCCTTCTAGTGCCACTTCTGTTGAGTGTCATTTTTACACAAGACAATGGATAATAATTTACGTGAGAAAATTCTGCTCTTGGAAGAATGATATTAGTCAATCTCAAGGTTCCTTTTGGGTTGGGTCTCAACCACTTGGATAGATCAACAAAAGATAAATGTGAATTTGTTCACGAGGAGGCCTTTTCTAGTTCGTATTTCGAAAGGGCTACACAACAAAATTTAAACACACCAATACTTTCTTTTGGGATTTTTAAATTTTAAATGAAAATGGTATTAATCTAATTAATCTACCATAATTGATATGCAAGGAAAGTAAGAGACACGGTAATGAGAATTTAAAATAAATTTTCTGAAAGAAACTAATGGACATAAACCAATATCACATTGCTTCACAAATTAAAATACCAAGAAGATGAGAAAACCCATAAAATAGAGATCTGCTGAAATCACAATCTCAGCTAGGCAGATGCAATCATCAATGGAAATAAATGTAGACATATGATAAGTCAAAACTCATCAGATCACAAAGGCACCATGAATGTACACAGATGTGAGACAAGTTTATCTTCAAAGCACCGAAAAAGAAGAGATCTTCTCAAAAATTTGTCACAACAAAGAAATGTAGTAGAGGTAAACACTGAACTAAAATAATTATAGATAAAAATCACCACACAATCAACCAGTTCTTTGAAATAAACAAATGAGAAATTCACACATTCATAAAGTTTGCAAAGGCATTAGAAGAATCACACCACGATTGAATCACCAATTGTATGTATTGTATTAATGATAAAAATACAACCTTAATTTCATTGAGTTCATATAATTTATAGAGTCATGCTCTCAATTTCACAGTTAGGGTTTTGGCTGCATCTAAAACTAAAAAATAAATCTAAACTAGAGATTACATGAAGGAAACTATCTCTAAAACTAATTAGAACTACCCTGTCATGGAATTAAACCTCATGCATTACAAAACTAGAGCAGATCATGCATAAAATAACTCAAAAATGAAACTGGAAATCGTGCATGTTCTTCATGAGACTTTATGATCCTTCCCTTTAATCTCTGTTATGGCTTCCCCATGTGGACTCAACTAGAAGAGGCCCTCAAATCATGCAGAAATGACCCTCTTGACATGATCCTTTTGACTAAAAAATCAAGTTTGAGATGACTAAAGTTAAACAACGGCCGTGCCCAAAAATTTCAGATCCTAACTGTTGCCCCCAAAAAATGAAGCTCTAGAATTGACTAAGTGTGGAGGTGACCTTTTCCCAATCTTTCAGACTTTCGAAGGCCAAAAATTCTTTATGGCCGAAATCCCAAAAATCCTGGTCTTAAAAAATGGCTAAGTGTGAAAAATATTTTTCCTCAATACAAAATTTGACTAAGTCAAAACTAGGTGCCAATCAACTTGGGAGGACTTCTAGGCGCGCTTTGTGGAACCTATCAACAATCTCTTGCACCTCTTCAAAGTCATCCATTTTGACTCCTTTAAGGAGTTCTTGTTGTTTCTCTTGAAAGGTGATCAATCCAGCTACAAGCCCTTGTAGTTTCTCTTCCCGAGATAACATTCTCTGAATTTCTTCTTTCTGATAGAACATCTACTGGAGGTCTTCTTTTGTACCAACTCCTCCGAAGATATCCAAATATTGATTTATGCTAACATTTATGGGATGCATTATTTTCTCATCATCTTCTTCATACAAGTCTAGGTCCAACCCTTCAAAGAACTTATGCATTTCCCCCACAAAAAGTAAAATTTTATCTCTTTTTTTATTCATTCTTTTCAGCACCCTCTCAAAAATGGTGAAAGCACCAATGATATCTCAGATCCATTCCTCAAAATTATCTAGCTTTGAATCTTCATACACCTTAACCAAAACTTGGAAGCACTGCTTCGTTATTACCACAAGATCCTCTAGTGCCTTTTTCCATTTTAGGGTGTTCTCTTCCAGACCATCCTCCTCACTCATGATCTCGAGCAAAGATGTGATTCCTTGAAGAATAATTTGGAAAGGCCTCAAAATATTCCTGAGAGACACCTTGGAAAACCCCTTGAAATCAGCCTTCTAGTCTACACATGCTTGAACAAAATAATGCGGGATGTCTGCCAGTATATTTACATCACCCCTTTTCTCCAAAATCACCCATTATGAGGCCTCTAGGTTACTAGGGTCAATGGGACCCACTCTCTTAAGAATGAATTTCTTCATTGCTTCATTTTGTTCCATCAATGCCTTGATCTTCTCTTCATCCTTGTCCATGAAGCCTAAGGCATGATTTAGCCCTAGTGTAGCTAGAGTTTTACTTCCTTCTCTAGTTGGCTCTCCTAGGTCCACCTCTTCTAGCACATAATCATCTAGAGTGACTTCCACCATACTAATATTCATTATGGGGACAACCACCTGAGCCTTCCATCTACCTACTTAGTCCTATGTTACATATGAAAGGTTCCTTTCTTGGGTACTTGATCCTATTTGATGGAATGCTCACCCTAATGCTGCCATAACTGTATCATCATCCGTATACAACCTTTCTCTTGGCTAAGTATCCTTGGTGAACCAAGTGGGCTTTGAAAAGGAATTAAGGGGCTCATAAGGGGTAGCTAAAGTTGAGGTAGTTGTTGGGTGTTCTATCTCCATCTCCTCATGACTCTTGTCCTCTCTTCCTTCTGTTTCTTTTTCTTCCATCACATTCAGCTCCTCTCCCACATTTGTCTATTCTTCATCTTCAACCCATTTCTACAATCCATCTTGTCCTTTTGAAATAATCTCACCAACTACCTCTATTTTATTCTTTGTCTCCTGAGGCCCTTTTTCCTATGTTTTAGTGTGGACCAATGGTGGAATGGGAGCTTGAGAAGGAGGATTCTATATGGGAGGAGTAGGAGCAATAGGGGGAGTGGGTGAAGGCATTAGCGAAGGAGGTGGCTTTGGCATGGGAATATGAATGGTCAAAGGTTGAGGTGGAAATGAGGTATTTTGAACTTGAGGCAAAAGTGGAGTGGTAGGTGGTGTTGGATGCAGAGGCGGAGGTGGAGTTTTATGCATAGGTGGAGGTGGAATTGAGTGTGAAATCAAGGGAATTTTTACTACTATATCTTCTTCTAAGAGGGTTCTCATATGAGTGGGTGTGGAGTCTTTCTTCCTTTTGTAGACATGCCCTTTTATCACACCGACTGGCCTAGGTTTGGTTACCTTAAATTTAGGTTCCTTCTTTGGTGCACTCAGAGGTTCAAGACCACTAGAAGAAGGAACATCTAGAGGTGCTATGCTTCCCTTCATTTTAGTTTTTGGTTTCTTTTAGTGGGTAGCCGAGCCATATGTCATAGGGCACTCATGTTTGTACACCATTTCTGGCTTCTGCAACACAACCTCTTTGAATTGTGGCATCAACACCTTCTCCCCTTTCTTCTTCTTTTCCTTGGAGGGATAAACTAGTTGTTGTTTCATTGGCACTGGATCCATAGGAAAAGGATAGGTGATCCATTCCTTAGTCACCTTGATGATGTGTCTTCCCTTGAATTTGATATCATTATTTTCATCCCTGTCAACCTTTGCATTCAAGATGGCCCTGGTGTATACTTTATCCAAATTATAAATAGGATCTAGGATATCCTCATAGTCATCTCCCTTCACCTTTGGGGGTATCCTCAGTAGTAGAGTAGTCTCTGCTAGCTCCAAGCTCATCTATCAGTAGTCACTGATCCTAACCTCATAATCATCAAGGAAGTTTATCCAATGGTCCTCAATGTGGGGCTCATGTACATAATGCCTTCCCATTATGTGATTGTATGTACCAATTGGATCAAATAGGGTCCTTATGAGGTTGTAACTCTGATGTGGGAATTGATCCCATTCAAATGCAAAGGAATTATAGATCTTCATGTCTAGTAGATAGTGGGGCCCTATAGAAATTGGGAAGTCCCAACAATGCTTCTTCTTATGCTGGATATGTTCATGGGAATTCGAGAATTGTCAAGCCATCTCCAACAAGATTATCCTATCTGAAGGATATCTTGGCAGCTTCTTAGGGGACAAGGTGCTTCCTACCACCTAGATGTATGTAAAGGTTTTGAATTGAATATAGAATGCCCCCAGGGCCTTCACCTTTGCAACAAATTCTATTTACATCCTTTTGTCATAGTCTCCTTCTATGGAGTGTATGATAGAGAATACAAAAGCATCATTGAAAATGCAGAATTCAGGACTATCATGTGTATAGTAATCCTTCTGAACCAGTTGTGGGTATACTATGAATGGCCATGCATTTTGATCATCCATAGAACCAACTTTCATGAATCCTAAATACACCACTCTTTCAGCCAATAGGTACACAATGTAGGATGTCATGTAGAAGTGCGGGTCATTCTTGACTATGATCAACTGTTGATCCAAGTTGTCACTAAGGATGGTTGCCCAATTGAATCTTTCCAGCCTCTCCTTTATCTTTTCAATAAGAAGGATCATCTATGGCTCCAATTGTATAGACTTTGGCAACCCGAACATGTGACTAATCATGGTGATGGCTACTTGGATATCCTCTTTCATGTATCCTTTCCATATATCTATCTTTTCCAACTTATTTTTGGGTAGAGGCTATATGAGGTACTCCTTTTTCACAATTTCATGGGATAATGAGACATCTCTATTGTGGAATTCCATTCCCTTCTTGACGAGGTTGTAGAAATTGTCTACCCCTTTGGGTATATGGAAAACATCTTCAATGTTGTCAGGCTTGAGATCCAAAACTACTTCACCTATGCTTTTCTTGACCATTCTCTCATCTGGTATATAATGATTTGCTAGGGTAATGATCAAATCTGATGACAGGATGGAGATAGGGTGTGCTGCCATGTTTACCAGAGAATAGTACACTAATGAAGTGTAGTCCTCAGACCTCTCTATTGGTTTTGCACACTTGACTAGGTAGTTAATATTCCAATTGATGTTCCCAATGTCAGTATCTGTGTTCTCGACATGTAATTTCCCCACTTTGGAGGGTGCATGATATCCTTTGAATTGGTACCTCAAGGTTGGTGAGTTGACCTTGTCTACCTTTTCTACAAATAAGAAAGGGACACAAATCAAATATTTATCAAATTACACAAATATGCAAGAAAATCTAATAAAAAAAGAGATAAAATCAACCAAACAACCCAAGTTAAAAGTTCCTGGAAACCAATTTCATCCTTTCAAACCTTCAGGGGTACATGACCTCCAAAAGGATGAAAAGGCCAAAATTCTAAAAGAAGGGGACCCTACTAGAGTTTTGGGCTTAGTGTGTCAGGGTTCCAAAAGACCATATTTCAATGATTTAGGCATGTCAAATCTTCGGTATGTGAAACCACCTACAAGTCAAAATGTAATTAGCTAATTTTCATGAAGAGTTCCTTCTGAGACTTTTAGACTATGAAAGTTTGAAAGTTTCTAGGTTTGAATGGTAAATAAATGAGGGTTTAGGGTTTTGAGCTTGAAAACAAGCTCAAAAATGGTTCTGACCACAAACTCATGGCTAAGGGGTCTAGGGGGACAACCCCGCGACCCCAAAGCAAGATAAGACTAACCAAAACTAACAAACCCTCACTAAAACAAAAACCAAGAAAATAAAAAAATAGAGGACAAACCAGAAACTAGGAAAAAAGGACAAAGGGAGAGGAAAAAGACACCAACCTCAAAGCCGTTGCATGGTGAGAAGCTAAGAAGAAAACATGAGTAGATGAGGAGCATAAAAACTAAGGGAAAAAATGCATGCTTGAAAGCTCTAAAAAATACAATCACAAGCAGAGAACAAGTGAGTCAAAAAAATGGCTCACCACCTTATATAGGGAACCAGTGGGGGTCACGTCAGCCACCTCCGCCGATCGGCCTTTCAGGGGTCCCGGACCTTCGAAATTCCAAAGTGCCGAAAGGCCAACTCTCTTCAGAGAATTACACCTTTTGATGTCTGAACCTCCAAAAGTCTAAAACCCAGACTTTGAATATGCCTTTGGTTTTTTGGTCTTTGGGCCTTTCACACTTTTGAGACTGCGAAAGTGTGAAACAAAAAACAAGACCAAAGAAACAACTAGACCTAAAGACAAACAACTAAATAAACAAGCAGAGAAAAACATAGAGTAAGCCCAAAAGAGGGGGGGGCCTCAAGCCAAGTGGCTTAAAAGGGGAGTGTGGTTGTGGAACCATAACACTTTCCTTTTAAAATATTTACTCTGTGTGATAGCACCTTCTTCAAAGTCTCCTTTTTAGCAATTCTAGTATCGGCAGGTTGATCAACGTCCATTATTATCTTTTCTATTGAAAGTTCTGGAGCTAAGACCCGCTCATACTTAGTTTGGACCCTAGCATCAAAGACCTCTGTAAATGCCCTAGACTAATTTTTTAGACTATTTATTTCATCTTTTAGCTCCTTTCATAGTCTTATATAGGAGAAAATTCTTCTTTAGTTCCTCTTCAAACTTTTTTCTAGTTGACACATTATCTCTGAATATCCTAGCTAGCCTATTCTCTAATTCCTCAACCACTTCTTTATTCATGGAGGTGTTGGAAACTGCAATTGAATCAATTTTTGTATTGTCACTGATGTCAAACCTTAACTGGCAAGACTATTACTATCTAAGAAAGTACTATATCTATTTGATTGTTGAGAAGCATTAGGGAAAGGTTGAGTTATCTTGATACTTCAATGAGTACTTGATTATATGGCACAATGATAAGATAATGTATTGCTTATCTATGTAAGAAGTAAGACTAAAAAAGTAGGCTTACTCGAGAAAAAGTGAAGAAATCTAGTTTAAGCCAAGTGATGTTAGTGTCGACCGAGCTAGTATATGCTAAGTAAATTCATTGTTGACTGAACATTAGTTAATTTCCAAGGAAGATAGTATTAGCTAAGGAAACAGTTTCAGTGGTGACCAGGATACCCAGTGAAGACCGATGAGTTGAACATAGTATTGATCGAGCATCAGTAATTTACATTTGTAGGAGAATTCAGATTCCTAGCTGACATTGTTGAATTCTTGGTTTATGTAAATCGTGTTGACTTTATTTATTGATTGTCTGGAAGCATTTAATGCACTGTAAAATGTTTTATTGTAAATCCATAAAGAGATTTGAGATGTTTCTAGAAGGATGGATGAAGAACATAAAGTTGGAAGGATTCGATGAATTTGACCTAACCCTAAGATCTATGGAGGAGATTAAGTGGCAAAAGTTGGATCAACCTAATTGAGGAAGTATTAAGGAAACCTAAGCACGAGGTTGAGAAGAGAGAGGATGCTGGAGTTTTTGTTGATGTTATTGACTGTATAAGTAGAAAAGGTCGAAGGAGAAGGAGTTGTGATTGCTTGAAGGGATTTCTGAGCAGATCAATGATGGAGATGGAAATGGACCACAGTCAGTAAGCCAACATATGTATGGAATTTGATCTATTATTTGCAAAGTGAGTTGTATGTTTTCAGATCAAACACTATTGTTACTTTCTAACCATTGTATCAGTTTTAAATCCTTTAATCAAGGTTGACCTAACATTCATTTTTATAAATCCTTTGAATAGGGTTTCATTTTAATGGAATGTATGTAAGTCCTATAACAAGGTGCACTCCTAACCAGGTGGTTGAAATCCTTTAACTAGGTCACACCTAATAGTGTGTTTGTAACCTTTGACAGGGTTAGTTTTTCACATAGCTCACTTCAGAAGAGTGAAAATATCAGTAACATGTTACAACATAGTTTTTCCCAAATTGGGTTTCCACTATAAATCCTGGTGTTAATGCTTGTGTGAATGTTTTGGTTTGAACATTTTTGTGTTTTGCAAGTTAAATACTATTGGATAGTGGACTACACTGTTATATGTTTCTGTTATATATTCAATAATGACCGAGTAGCTGTTGGTTGTTAGATCTGATTTGTTGAAGAGTTTTGAAATATTATTTATACATCTGGACCTAAGAAAAACTAATTCACCCCCCTCTCTATTGTTCTAAATCATATTAATAGGAGGATGCATGATGTAGGAGATTTTCTATCTTTGATCCTGTAGTGTCCAACAACCTCCATATTAATTGGCTACCCTATGTTGTGTCTTGGATGTCAACCAATCTGGGATTATTAGATTTTGGGGCCACACACCATACTGCTAGTGTCTTAGTGTCTATATTGAATCCATAACCCCTCTATAGTCCATTAGGGCCAAAAGCTTCATAAGCTACAACTTTATCTTGCTTGTTGATTTGGTTAATTAAGAATGAGGACTCCAAGTCCCATCTAGGGATCAACAACATGCCACTTCTCCTCACAAGATCTCATGCATCCTCCATAGTCAACGTTTCACTATTCGGATCATAGGCCTTTAATTTTTCAATCATTTGAATAGTCTTTTCCTGTGATTCCCTTGGTTTCAAAGACACTGTTAATTCATTCTTCTTAACTCTAAAGAGAAAATTTTTAAACTCATCAGACTTGATGAATTCATCATCATCTATAAACTCTTTATCTTGGATGACCCTGTCATCCAATCTAGCTATAGCCAATTCTAACTCATTTAGGGCCTTTCCTCCATCATCTACTTGTGATGTCAAAAATTGTTGTCTTAAGTTAGCAAAGTAATGGCTATTACTTGACAAGATTTTTAGTGCCTTTTTCCTTGCCTTTTGTGGTACATTCATCAACTTTTGTTTCTTTGATGGCCCCTGCTCAGATGTGGATGGCTGAACTTGTTCTATTTTGACCATAAAAACCACATCAAGTTCAAATTCCTTAGGGCTTATTCTATCCTCCTCCTTCTCCTCAGGGATGTCTAGAAATTTAGACATAATATCTTCATGATTCTCTATACACATGTCAATTATTCACATGTATTTGAGATTAGGAAAGAAACCAGGGAAGGTAGGGTCTACCTTTTTCAATTCTTCCTCTACCCTTACAATATTTTTCCATTTACAACTTCTCTCATCACAGATATCTTGACTGAGCACATTTCAAATAACATCCTCATCTACCATAGGTTGATTTAGAGCCATATTGTGATTCCTCATTTCTCTCAATGCTCCTCTAACAAAGTCTTCAAGGTCATACATCCTTTCGTTAGTAGAAGGAAATCTAAATTGTCTTAGGAATTCATCTTGGATTTGGTCCACAACATATTTACCTATAGAGAAATCACCTATTTGGAACCTCCTTTCCAGAAAGGTTCCCTTATGTCTTTTAGGGCCCAAGTGTTCTCTATCCATCATGATAAGCTACCAAAAGAATTCTATTATTGCCAATCTTTCTAGGACAATTTTTTGAAGTATGTGTAGAGATTGAGGGAAAGCATACACTCTTATAACAGAAAAATTCTTTAAAAAAAACATATCACCCCAATTGTGCTTAATTTCATTGTCAATTTGAAATGCTAAGGGTCTAAGAAATTTTCTTACAAGTAAAGGAAATGTATCCCCCACAATACCTAACATGTTCATTATTGGATGCACAAAATCACTATAAAAAGCAATGGAATTAGAGAAATGATAACTTTTATCCCATAACCTGGTCTAGAGCTAAAGAAGAATAGTTCCTCCTGCATTCTTGATCTCATTGATGAAATATGGGTTGATGTAGCCAATATTACAATAGAGGATCAGGTGAATCAACATGGAGTAGTGATTGAACTTGAAGCTTTTCAAATCAGTCCTTGCATTCATCAACTCGGTGTGCATTACATTGATTATGTACCCCACATAATCAAACTCCTTGTTAGTGTATAGGTCTTGAACATCTATAGCTATGACATAAATGTCAAGACTCATTTTCAAACTTCCATCTATTCCATTAACTTTGTGTAGACCATAGATGGTATTCTGGAAATAGTGAAAGAAAAGGTCAATATCAAATGAATCAGCAACCTTCTTCAGCAACAACCATACCTCTTTCTTTTCTCTAGGAATATGCTTCCTTATAACCCTTCTAGTGTAGTAACTTTTCTATTTATTAAATAGGGCCTCCTCTTCTGCTAGGTCAATATCTACATGCATAGGTCCCTGAAGGTCAAAAGCTTGAATAAAAGTCACTCTATCTAACATGCAGAGTATAGACTTGTCCTAATTGTGGAAAGCTTGTGTCATTGGATTGTATGCTTGAATTAGTTCTTTCATGAAGTCTACATCCAAAAATACCTCAGGTACTATAAACTTTCACAAGTTCCTGTCCCATGGGTTTGAAATAGGAGGGCCTCTCAATCTATTGTTATAGAAATACATGAAGAGATTATACCCAGTTGTGTTTGGGAAGACAACATCCCTGTAGAATGCATAAGGGTCCCTCCATTCATAAGCATTAGATGATTACAAATTTGAGGATCCAAGCAATAGTTTCATCCATTCTTCAACGTATATATTTGGCCTCTTTGAACTTGAATGCACACTCTTTCTTGGTAATACAACAACATTAGGAGATTCTTGTTCTACCATTCTTTATGTATACTAAACTCTAAGTAGTAAGCTCCTTTTCTGTACTTAAAGGTTTCAACTCTCTATTGCTCTTCGACTCTAAAAATTATGGATTCTCTATGAAGTGTGAAATGTCTTTAATAACTAATAAGAAACTCACAACCAGCCACCAGGCCACTTACTCTATTAAAAATTAAAATCTCATCAAGTGCAAACACAAGAAATTACTAATTACCTTTTTCAAAAAAGTGTCACTGTCAACTGTCACTTCCAACATAGATTTGGTGGTGATTTGAGAGAAAATAATTGGCATGTTGCTAAAGTTACACTAATAGTACATCTAACCCTAGGTCCCTATCTCAACTTTTCTAAATTACTACCTACAAATCAAGGGCCTTTGAATTTGAAATCCTAAAACTTTGAGACTTGTGAAGTCACAGACCACCTTTTTAGAACTATTAAACTGACATGACTTTAGATGTCATTCTTGAGCCTTGACACTTGTACTTCATAACTGCCATCACAAAAAACCAAGAAATCCTAACGAAGCTCTATAAACATTCTATTATTCAACACTTTCCATGTGGCATGCAACTTACTCTCACTTTTCAACACCTTCCGAAGTTACGCATGTAGTTAGTCGAGACTTCAGAACCCCTAACCATCATAAAAACTTAATCGTTGAGAAGTTATGAAACAACCAGGTGTAACTTTAGAACCCATCACCATCATAATAAATTAACCATTGAGAAGTTACAAAATAGCCAGGTGTGACTTCAAAGCTTGGAGTGGGTTACTTACAAGTTACTACTAGTCAATTTCAGGAATCATGAGGTGGGAGTGGGTTCCAAATTTCCATGTGACATGGGATTTATATTTTAGAAGCGTCAGACTTCTCATTCAGTCAATGAAGTGATTTACCATTGTGATTCAGTTAATAGGTATTTATAATTTTATACAACATCACAGTCCATAGATACTTCACAGTTCAAGTTAATTAATAATTACAATTTACATATTTTTCAATTTGTAAAACTATTGTTCAATTTCATGATTCACGTAACATGTTACTATATTAACTATTGAGATTTGAGGTATATGAAAATAACACATAAAATACTATTTGAAAGATAGTCTTCTCATAAGTATTACTATTAATTTAAAAAATGATACTAACACATTTAAATTTTTAGTTTTTCTTTATTTCTGCTATACATAATACTAGTAATTGAATGGTTGTGGTTTCCCTAGAAGGAGAAGCGACAAGCTTCCAACTGTTTCCAAAACCAAAATGAAAAGTACATTCAAATTTTGTATTTACAAATTACAAGTAACAAAAAATTTCCTAAGATCCTTTGAACTTTCAAAGGCACTACTATATTTGACCCACATTTCCGACCAAGATTTCTAACCAAGCATTATAATAATATTCCTTGGTCGATTTATAGAAGGAAAATTTTGATTTTTTAAATCTATTCTCATGTTGGTCCAAATTACAACAACCATACCATGTAGTCATAATTTTGACCAACACGGGAATATAACTTTTAAAAAAATACATGGTTTCATTTTATTTTATTTTACAATGATACTGCACAAGCAAAGGAGATGTAAAGGAGGGAAGGAGGGCAGCTATCAACACCGCCTATATGCATCTAGCTTATAAATTCTGGCACCACTCTTCAAGCATGTGAATTCAATTAGTAAGTTTAAACTAACCCTAACCTTAAAAATGCTCGCAAAAGTGTTGAATCCCGTTGTGCCCTAGATTGAGAACCAAAAAGCTACGTTTAACATATTTGCAATTTTTTCACCTAACAGAGAAAAGAAAAAAGGAAGACTGTCCCTAGGCTTATTGATGACTATATGATCGGCACAGTTGTTTGAACTCATTCCATTTAGATTTTATTTTAAAAATATCTCCTTCTCCTCCACATTACTATTCTCAAACTTGAGAAAGCATCGAGAGGAATAGGCATTCAAATCCAACCATTTCTTTCATCATTTCATTGTAGTCTTGATAAGAGAGTCGATGTTTTTGGCATTTTCTTAATCAAGGGTACATTTTTTTAATTTTTAATTTGTTTTAATTTGTGTTTTCTTTGTAGTTCTTAAGTCACAAGTTTGAAACCCTAATCTAGGGACTTGGAATCTCAAATGCATTCATTCTGCATTATTTACCCTTGAGATTATTTGGCAATTGAAACTAAAATCTTCAATGTCATCATTTTTCCTTCTAGAATATCATATATCCTACACTTCTAATGGTGTTCACGCCACCATTAGAAGTGGTGTGAACACCATGTCATATATACTGCATTGATTGATCCTTGTTGGCCTCTAGCTTTGTAGTACTACCAAATGAGGTAGACCACCATCACCTCTTTGTGCTTGCATTCCTTCAAATTCATGGATTTTATGTTTCAATTCCTCCCATACCTCCCTAATCTTAGTAGCATAGGAACACTTGTTCATTGGCCCATGCCATCAAATGAAGGGAATAATACCAAATTCCCTCACCATTTTAGGGTCTCCAACTCCTTCAAAGACATCAAAACCCACTCCTAGGACTACCCATTTGATCACATGGTCTAGACCCAATAGAATGTCTTCAATCAAAAGAAGCCTTAGCACCCATTTCATCACTTCAACATCTTCTCCAATGTCTAGCACCTAGCCGAGAACAATACTAATGATGTCTACATTAATTTGATACCAGTGCTTTGTATTCACAAATTTCTCACCCAATGGTTGTTGGAGTACCATAAATACTTTCTTGTCTTTGCAATGACACATCTGTCACAACCTCCTCAACTTCACATTCTTGAAAAATGTTTGGTGTTTCCTCATTGTCAATAGCGTAAAATTGGCATCCATCATTGAAACACCAAAGTTGAGACTCATAGGAAAAAAGGTGTCTTCACAATCAAGCCTTCCAACTTTTAAAACTCACCACACATCCTCTCCTCATAAAAACACTTATTATTAATAAATAATACTTCATAAATTCCCCAACATCATTAATGTATCCTTGAGGGAGCTAGTGTAGTCATCACCTAATGCTAAATTCAGATTACAAAAAGCTTAAAAAATGTACTTCCCCCACTGTAATGGTAATGGTATTCATTTTGATTTTAGGATTGTGAGTATTAGTTGTGATAGTTAGAGTGTCATTTGTACAACCAAAAATCTTATGTATCATGCACATACTATGTATTTGATGTTCATTATCACTATGTGAGAAATGGTTGAGGATAGACAAGTCTTGATTAAAAAATTTGACACTTTGGATGATGTTTTAGAGACTCTCATGAAGCCAATAACCATGTGGATAAGTTCTCTTGGTGCAAAAATGTCACAAGACTTGATCACTATAATTATTTTTGTGTTTATGTATTTATATGGGTGTAATCTATAATGTATGATAACAAGTGGTAGAATTTTAGGATTTAGGTTGCATCAACCTTGTAAATATTTATATTTTGTGTTGACCTAATGTTATTTGAAATTTATCCAAAGTACAGACAAAATATTTTAGGACAAAATCAATAATTCTTTGTATCATAATTAAAACTCCACAAAACTTTCATGAACACACCCCATAATAAACCCTGATACAAGAATTACATACCTCATTTTCTCTATTTTTAGGATGAAATTTTGGATTGGATGTTTCCTTGGAGTCAAACGAGGTGCCTTGACTATTAAATGACCCCGCTTTAGTCTATTTTACTATCATCTTTACTTGAAATTAAGATTTTTCTACTATCAAATATTTCTTGCATGATTCTTTGTTGTTTTAAAGAATTACTTGCATTCTCCAAATGATTCCAAGACTAAGTCTCTCCAACCTCATTCTACCTACATTCCACATAATCCTTGATGTTCTAAAGATTGAAATCCCTCCCAAGAGTCTTCCCATACACAAAAACATCGTACAAATTATAAATATCCAATACATGTTCAAATCTGGTTATTTATTATCATAGGTAACTTCCCCTTCAAATTTTAAAAATGGTTCTACTACACATTATTATGTTGTGAGTCATACTAAAAGGTGCAAACTAATACACTAAGAGATAAGCTAGACCTATAAATACTTAAATTCCATTAAGTAGTTACCAAGAGCTATCAAGACTAATATTTCAGTAGGCTAGAAACAAGGGCTATAAGAAACAACAATGTAGAAGATGAAATTGGTGTAATGAGAAATACTATGCTTCCAAATACACAAAGTACATAATATCCACACTATTAACCAAAGTATTAAATGAAATAGTTTTGTATTAGGAATACTTACCTGGGTTGACTTAAAAACACATTAATTTGCCTACTAGGTTGTCATGATGGATAGAAAAATACCTAAGAAAACCAAAGTCAGATTTCAAAGAACTTCACTTGATGTAGAGGTGGTATGGTGGTCTTCATTATGCAAATGATGAGGGACTTCACAAGTTCTTTTCACACATATCAACAAGGCTTCCCAAGAATCAACTCCTTTGATCCATTACAACCTCCACCAAATCAGAGGTTTATGGTGACACCGACAACTCTACATCTTGGAAAACATATTCAATTTCCCTCATTAGTTCATTGGATTCAACCAAAAGACTTTACCATAGTAGTAAATTTTAGCCTATTTTTTGATGAGGATTAGTCAAATTTTTGATACCCATTGGTCGAACAGACGACCAAAACTGTTGTCAAACTTTTTTTGTTGATTATTCAATAGGAAAAACCATCATCAAAATTTTGACGTACTTAGTGGTCGAATTAATGACTGAGTCTTTGTCAAAGTAATTGCTTGAAGTTGGAAGAATTGTAGACCAAACCTCCTATCTAAGCGACCAACGTTCATCGAAATTGTGACCAAATGTTGGTGGGAATCGATGTCAAACACATAGCATTCTTCTCAAAACAAAAAACATAGTTCGTTGATTTTTTGATGAATTTTGGTCAAAATTGATGTTAAACACATAGCATTCTCATCGCAACATCTATTATTAAAATGTCAAAAAATTGACCAATTCTAA
This sequence comes from Chamaecyparis obtusa, assembly GCA_027943335.1. Taxonomy (NCBI): domain Eukaryota; kingdom Viridiplantae; phylum Streptophyta; class Pinopsida; order Cupressales; family Cupressaceae; genus Chamaecyparis; species Chamaecyparis obtusa. Next base: position 701,004 of record BSBK01006276.1, read on the forward strand.
TTTTTGGTTTATATATATATATATTATTGATGGGTTTGTAATCAATTTTTTCTACTTGTTTCCAGTGGGTCCCTACTCATTCTATTTTCTAGTGGGTCCCTGCTCATTCTGCTGCTTGTTCTATTTTCCAGACTGCTTTAGGCTCTAGAAATCCATCTGCTTGTTGGGGATGCTGGTGGTGCTACGGACAGAGTCCTTAACTAGTCCTTAACCTGACGAGTCATCATGTTATCAAATTTTCAAGTCTTTCTTGAGAAAATAACCCATCTCAAAGGATGTGGACCTAATGGCATTGGCTTGTTATACCCAAGGATTCAGTGCAACTGATTTTACAAAGATTTTTTAGTGGGCTTGCAAGTATGCTATTAGAGAAAATATTGAGAAGGTGAGTTTCAATTGTGGTGGAGAAAGACTATTAGTCAATGATAGTTAGGGGAGAGGGAAGTGAAAGAATAATTAGCATTAAATAAATTCAAAAATTTATTTAATTGTGTATGCGAGGAATAAATTAATTAATTAGATTTATTTATTTTTGGAAGAATTAGAAAATTAAATAAATTGGTCATTTATTTAATAGAAGATGTAGTAAAGTAATTGGAATTATCACTTAATTATGGTGATAATAACAATGAAGAATAGTTTAATTAAATAATACAGTTATTTAATTAAACTGTAAATAAGAGATTAATTAAACAATAACTATTAATTAATTTTTAGAAGAATAGTTAGGGAATCTCTAAAGAATATTAATTAGAAACTAATTAATCAAATAAATTAAAATTATTCAATTATGGAATTGGAGGGAAATTGCAAACTCAAAATTTGAATTTAGAAGAGAAACACAAATTAATTAAATAATGAACATTATTTAAACAATTAAGATGAAAATTGATAAAATTGTCGCGCACAAGTATCAGGACAATTTTTAGTGTCTATAGATGAATCAAAGGTCGATGATGAATCCCTTTTGGATGAATCTCTTGTTGCAAATAGAGCCTCATCAATTCGTGCTCCTACAAAAAATCTAGGTGATGTTCCTACTACAAATTAGGCCTCATCAGTTCCTAGTCCCACTATTGCAGCCCCCTTTGCCCATACAAACCCTTCTTTGTCTATTGCTCCTACTCTACTCCACTCTTTAGCTAAAAATGTACAACTTTTTCAATGCTATGCCCCTTGTGTTGATGGTTTTTCAAATAGAGTTTCACAAGTTGTTCCCCTTTGTGGTGGGGATCCTAATGATAGCATCACTTGGACAATTGGCCGATGGCATAGGAAAAATCACTTTTCAACTTCTCATTCTTCTCCCCATCTTGTGGGTGAGTTGTCTACCCACTCTTAAGGTGGGTTACTAGTTTTTCTACTAGTGTGTTGTTTATCTTTGTATTTGCTAGCTCCTTTATCGATAGTGTGTTGTTGATCTCTTTTGATCTCTTTGAGTAGTGGTTGTGTAAGGCTCAACACCTTCGTTTTGCTACTGATTTTAATAAAAAATGTTTACAACTAAGTTTTGGCCAATAAAGAAAGTGTTTATGGCATAGAAAAGAAACAAAGAGAAAGTGCATGAGATACCATTTTCCCATAGTGGTGAAAGGACAACAAATAATATGAAATATACGTAATAGAGTGGTACAACAACATAATAGAGTAAGATCTAAACAAGGGGCAAGGTGTCCAGACTCCAAAAATATATAGTGATTGACTTAGGGTAGTATCTATTAATGTTGAGAGGTGTAAAACCACCCTACCAAATAAATCCAAAATCCAAAAAGGCCTAAGAAAAGCATAGCACCGAAAATGGGTGGCTCCATATTATACAATAAATATAAATTAACCCTAACAACTTGCATCTATCACTAAGGTAACCAAACAAATCTCTCATCTTCAATTGGAGATTCTAATAGCTTGTTTTATTTGATGGTACACAAAAATACAAAATATACTTTCATACTTACCTAATTTAAAGGTATAATTTAGGGGACAACACAAGCTATGGAGTTTCCTTCTATCAAGTGTCACTACTATTGACATAAGGAAATATGACTAAAAACTTGAGTACAATTTGTAAGGTTTCAGACCCAAACATAAAGAGACTCTCCAATGCCTCTTCCTCATAGCCATTGGGTCTTATCTTGTCATCCTAGCCCATAGCTACTTGAAAGATTAATGACAAAATGAGACCATAAGATCAAGGAAGATTAATTTGCATATTGGTACAACTTATTCAGTGTGAAGTTGTCTCTGAGTGGATGGTTGTAAAGATCTTGATATCATAAGAAATTCCCAAAAGATGACATTTTGGCACAAGTTGCATCCGACCAAGTGATTCCAAAGATAGCACATGGTAGAGAGAAAGGAAGGTAAAGCTTAAAATGTTTGCAAGACAATTTTGAGGAAGGAAACATTAGAATGAGACTATAAAGCATAACAATAATTGTAGATCAAAGATGAAGAAAAGGTCCTGCATATCTCTAGTCTCTATCTCTTTGTGTTATGCCAAAGCTTGACATTGGACCCAAAAATCAAAAATTTGAACCAAAAGAATTCTGGGAGACCATTGGGACATTTTAAGGGAAGAGAATGTGACTATTGAATCAGCTGCAATCTACAAGAGGACTCACATCCAAGGATGAACTGAAGCAATGGTATGAGTTGACAAGGAGCTAGAGATGATTCATTGGCTATTCGAACCAGGCATAAGGTGACCAAACAAGAGTAACCTATCAGCCAAGTGGCCATAAACAAGAACAAAAGGATGAGCAGCCTGTGTTCTTATCCAGGAAATTTGTTATAGAAATTTGTTTTATATATTTAATCCTCAGAATTAGTTAGTGAATCTTCTTCTTTCTTTCTAAATTCATGAATGATTCTATTTTATACAGTAAATACAACTCTGAATGAATGAATAAAAGAAGAAAATGATAATGCTGATTGGGTATCTAGTAAATTAAATAGTTTAATCATGCAAATAGATGTGGATAGTGCACATCACAGCGATGAAGAAACAATGCTAGTAGGGCAGTGACATACAAAGAGACCAGCTTAAGAGGGAACATAGATCAGACCATGACATGCATACAAGGATAATAAATAATTATAGTATGTTCAACTAGAGATAAGAGATCAACCAAGGCACCTACATGAAATAGTCATATATCAAGTGCAATAACATGATCAAGAGATGGTTTATTCATTAAGAGTCACAACTACCAAGAAATAGAGCATCATGATTACATATGGAGAAGCCATCAAAAGTGCACTATAAATGAACAAAAATAACTAGAGGATAAAAGAGATGTTACAGGTTTGCATCACACATGCTTAAGGAAAAAGTTTCTAATACAACTGAAGAGAGTAATTAATATGGAAAATTAATCAAATGTAAGAAACATATGGCATTAATTTTCAAAGACATAGTGATAATTTAAGATTGGCAAGTTTGCTTATGAATGTTGGAAAAATATTGACAAGTGGTTGAAGTTCCAAATGTCTCTTGGGAGGATATTGGAGGGTTGGAAAATGTCAAGAGGGAGCTTCAAGAGGTACACTATTTTTTCTTTTCTTTTCTTTTAATGCACAAAGTCTACTATATATGCAAGGAGATATTAACTAACAAAATTCATTATGAGTTTGATGTAGACTATTCAATATCCAGTGGAGCATACATTAAAAGATTATATTATAAGAAACTAAGTGTTGATATTAAAAGGGCATACATACCAGTAACAACAATTTCCCTCACATCATTTCTTCTCATTGCCTCACCACACTTTTCCCCAAGTGCACCAAGGACTGCAAAGAAACAAGATAAACAAATCACAAGCATATAGCGATGTTAGAATAGTTACTAAAATGGTCATAAATTATGTTCTTATAGTAAAAGAATAGATGGGGATAAGTCTATTTAAGGTCTCTTGATTCATGGTAACTCATACACAAAGACATAACACTTACTTATAGTTATTTTCTTTACAGGCAGAAGGAAATTTTGATTCTCATATTCAAAAATTTAAACTGTTAAGGATTACATATGACACATCCAAACACAACCAAGAGAAAGGTGCCAACACTTACCACCAAAACTAGGAATAACTCCAATAGAAAGCTCTGGCAACCCAAGTTGTGCTTTTGGCATTGAAATACGAGCATGACAAGACTTCATAAACACAATGAATTGGAAACTTAAGATAGATCATGTAATGCAATGAACCTTTGGAAATATAAAATAAGAAACTGAGTGTGGATATTAAAAGGGCATACATACCAGTAACAACAATTTCCCTCATATCATTTCTTCTCATTGCCTCATCATACTTTTCCCTAAGTGCACCAAGGATTGCAAAGAAATAAGATAAACAAATCACAAGCATATATCAATGTGAGGACAGTAGTGAGTAATGTTGCAATAACAATGAATGTAGGACAAAGATGTAATGGAAGTGAAAAAACATTGAGAATGAAAGATACCTGTAACGATGAACTTCATTTTGACTTGCTAATTGGTTGTCACTATTAACTCTAAGTTTATCTTTAAAGTTTGAGCTTCACTTGTTTTTGAGAATAGTTTAATATTCTCTACTTAACAAGGCCAACCATGTGAAGGTGGAAGCTCATTTGGCCCCTCTCCCCCCCCCCTAACATCACTCTAAATTCCCCATTAACATCTAATAACACTCATTCATTCATCCATTTTTGAAATATAACATTCAATCATTATAATCACATGATAACATTCATTAACACACAACATTCATGAATAATTCATTAACACATAAAATTCATTAACACACAACATTCATGAATAATTCATTAACACATCATTCATCAACATTACTAGTACAAAATTACATCCATTAAGACACTGTTCTTTCACTAGTAAAAAATGTTAATTATAATCATTTCTTTTTGAGTTTCTTGCTATTTTTTTTAATGTAATTTCTAAGAGGAAGATCAATGTCCTCGTTATTCCCCTCCTCTACTGATTCTAATTCCAACGTATGTCTCCTCCTCATCTGTTCAGGAACACGAGGCTACTGCACCAAAGGGGGGTCCGCTGCAATAACAACTACGTCATGAGTTAAATTCACACCATTTTATATTAGTGAATTACAAGTATTTAATTAAGTAAAAGAAATATAAATCAAAAAATTAATTTAAAAGAACAAAACATAGATTTTCTTTACCTGAATGTGCCACATGATCTACATGGTGATCAGTCTGAACATCCTCCAGCACTTGTTCAGCATGACATTTTGTATCCTCTAAAATATACACAAAAAAGGTTACACCAAGTTCAATTTAAGATGTTAAATTGTATTAATAATTATATAATTAATTTTAAATAGCAAATGAACACCTCCATCGACACTATGATGCACATCAGGGGCTTCATCATGCGGCATAGGATCTGTGTTACAATTAAGAGGCTGCATTGCAATGTCATGCACATTATTATCAAATAGATTGTTGCTCAAGTATTCAATTTCTAATATATTTTTTGGCATATTTACCTGTTCACATGATGCAGGAGACTCTTGGGTTGAGTTAGTGGAAGCTTGGCATAGGTGTTCAGCCATGACTTGATAGCCTTCCTTGAAGGCAATTTTTTTGTGTTCTACCGTGGCCTCTAAATTAAATTCAGAGCCCTGCATTTTTTGATTAAACAAAATTATTTGCATTTTATAAATAATTTTTCTTTGCAATTAATTTACTGGTACTTACAATTCATGCTTTAACTTTGGAATATCCACCAGAGCCAAGTCTGTGCTGCCCAATCTTTTGCAACCTGCCTTTGTTTCCTTTGATGTGTCCTGCAACCTATGAAAAGTTTGAAATATGTTAGATGATATAGATATAAAGATCACTAATTAGTGCATTATTACATTGTACTAGTAGTTAATACTATTGCATACCTTCTTCTCTCATTTTTTGGTGTAATTCCTCTTTGAGCATCCCCTTTCTCCTTTGCATCCAAAATCAACTCATTCCAATCCTTCACTAGAATAAAGGGAGGACACTCGTACTTTGGGTTCTGGACAAGACTCCTATATGAGTCCCTCATAGTCTTCATATGTTTGGAAACTTTTTCTAAAATTTTCTTCTCCTCAAAAATATTACTACCAAACTCATGCTCTAAATCTTTAATGAGCTGATCTTTTAATTTTTTATCTTGCAAGTGCCACCTTTTAAGAAAAAACAAAAAATTGTTAGATAGAAAAATTAACTAAAGTTGTGTACCTTGAATATAGTAAAAGAGAAGACCTGAATGAAAGGAAAAATATTGTACCAATTAATGATATGAAAAAAAAATAGTGGGATAAGGTTAGTTCACTTATGATGTTCCACCTTGTACATATGGTGGGCTCGAATATCTTCAGTGTGAGGTCATAAAGCATCTTATAAAATGAATCATTTCCTACAAAAAATGTCATGGTATAATCAATCCAAAACTTCTTATGAATAGGTAAATGCATATTACAATATAAAAAATAATAATTTTAAGTACCTAGAAGCTTAGGACATTTTAAAGGCATCAATTCATTATTGTCAATCAACAATGACGTTTGCATAACTCCCGTGCTAGAAACACAGGTAGATCTAGGAAATGATGGTGAATTATCACCAATACATGTACTCTAATCTATATCTAGCATAGCAGATGGTGCCAGTGTATCTCCTACTCCACAAAATTAATCCGCTATGAGATACACCCAAGATTAAAGTACAAATTATCAAATCATAATTAACACAAAACCAAATATAGCAAAACAAGGATTTACCAGGCATAGACCATGAAGGCATCAATGTTTGCATGCCCCTTGTTACTAAAATTGCACTCAACAATCTTAGATGGACGTCTGTCGACCTCCTAGGAGGAGTTGCCTACACTTGATGACTTGAACAATACATTGTTAGCAAAGACATTCTAAAATAATTAAAGTAAGAGTTAACTTAAAAAGTCTTTTAATGTTCCAAAGAAAAAATTCCTTGTAACTCATCAACTAAAGGATTATTTTACCTGAGGTGGCTGGAGCTCTGCTAGTACCGACCTCACCACGTTGTCCTTGACTAGGTACTAGAGTTTTCAAAAAATCCTGTAACAAGAACACATATTACATATTTTACTTCACAACATAAAAGAGTTTAAAATATAAACCTTTATTGAGCTTTTGTTATAACTAAAGATTCATTATTGCTTACTTCATAATGACATGCTTGCGCCATCAATTCAGATTACCTCTTCAACATCTCCTCGGTTGGATTTGCTTCATCCAAAAAGCTCATAATTTCTAAATTGATTTTTTTAAATTTTTTCCTCAACATAATTGTTATATTAGGAGTTTCTATGATATCATCATCATAAGGGGTAGCTATTGCCTCTGTTGCTACAGGTGCTTTTCCCCTATCCTGAACATCAAATTGTAACAGGAATATTAGTAAAACTATCATAAAAACTCATAAACCCTAAATAAAATAGCGTAATAATATAACATTTTTCAACTATCTAATTTGTACAATTTCAATAAGGTTTACCGTTGTTGAAGAATGGGTGCGAGGAGCATCCTCATGTCCTCTATCATGTGGGGGATCCATATCATCTTGTGACAAAGATTAAATATAAAAACTTTAGCGAACTGAAAGCAATAGACTTAGCAAAGAAAACTTATTAATAAAATGGTATATAGTACTTACCACCCTCATGATAGTAACTTTGTTTGTATCTATGCAATTTAAATGGTAATCTATTATCAGTTCTTCCCCTACACTTATTGATTTTATCACACATACAAAAACTTGAATCCCCTCATGCACCATAAATATGTAATTGGGTTGCTTATTAGTTGAGGAAGGTCGCGTACTATTTATAAAACCCGCAGTGTTACCTATTGCTTTTGGTCTCCCATCAATGTACATTGCAAATCTTTTACTTTGATTATTTTCTTTCCATTGTATATAATTTGTTGATAGTGCATACCTACGCACACTTTTTTTATATTGAACAATCTGCATCCAATCATTGTAATTGTAACATGGACCGACATACTTGAACAATTCAACAACTTTGATGTAATATACCTTTATCCCATCCATGGAAAATAGGCCCAAACCATGTAATGAGGATGGAGCTATGCGATATATCCTCTCATTAACACAAAAATTAGTGTTAATTGGAGGTAGCTCATTGGGTACCCATTCTTTCTCAATATGTGTGTACCGAAAGGGCACCTTGATGTTGCCTTTGGTCCATCATCATAAGAACATGACCCCCCTTTAGCAAGGAAAAATTGCATGTGTTTATCAATTTTTTTTCTAATCTTTTGACCTCTAGTTGATTTCCCCATTTTAGTCGTACTACATGTAGAACTTTGATCTACCATTCCCTCATTTCCCCCATTCGATGTAGATAGATCTGACAAGTACCTATTTGGTGGGTCCTGCAATCCATCAAATGAGATATTGTCATGTCCCCACTTCAAATAGAATTTTGATAATATTTAAATAATATATATAGAATAATCAAGTCGTGATCCATATGTACAGTTCTTCTTTGTCTATACGTGGGAGATATAAAATGTACTAAGTTGAAAGTGATTATATAATTATGTCTATACGGTTCTTCTTTGTATATATATACATTATATGATTATATAATATGTCTATTTATAACATATGTGCTCAGTGATAAATGAGAAGAATATAAGAAAATTATGTCTATTTATTGACTTATACCTATTGATCCATGTCACTATGCACAATCCATGCCAAAGGGGTTAAATTTCTTGCATATGTTAATCATTTATCTTAAGTTAGCTAAAAATTACATGATATGTATGCTACAAATAACTTAGAAGACAACATGAACAATATGCAACATCATAAACATGAACAAATTTACCTTATATATAGAATGCAAGATCATCAATAGAAGGGGTGACAATGTCTGTAGTTAATTGCTTGTTTGCAAAAAGGGTGATAATCAAACACAATATATACATGTATCAACAGTAATTAATTGAACATCATAAGCAAAACATTGGTAATTATAAATCACATATGTTGTAATCATTAGCATTGAACATAATAAATATGTAATCATTACAATTTAAATCACATATATACCTTGTACATTTCAATCATGTCATTGATCATCTTCTTCATCCATCTCATCATCATCATCATCACCACTATCATCATCACCATCATCACCATCATCATCGCCATCATCACCATCACCACCACCACCATCATCATCATCATCATCATCATCATCATCATCACCATCATCACCATCATCATTATCATCATCATCACCATCACCATCATCATCATCATTATCATCATCACCATCATCTTGATCTTCATCATCTGCTTCTTCATCATCTTCAATATCTTCTTCTTCCACAATATTATACTTTATCGGTCTTCCTCTTGGATCATGTCTAACAACAAATGTCTAACATTATACTTTATGTAGAACCTCTGAGTAAAACACTTGCTCACATTAGCTTGGAAGAACATAGGGCTCATCTCCAACTGGCTCAAACAACCTTGTATTAATCATTGTAAATCCATTATCATGTTGAATAACAGTTCTATCTGGATCATTTTGATTCAGTCTTAGCTTGTACCATTTGACAACGAATAGAACTAATTTGAAGGAGTTAAAGTTGCACTCAATTGTATCATCCAAGATTCCATAGTATCAATTTTGAGATTGTTGAGGATGTATGCCATTTCTAGATGATATATTAGTGACCTCAAAAATTGTAGTTATCCTAGAATCACAAATTTTCTTCATGTCATCCAAATTTTTATGTGAAATTTGTGGCAATGATAGTACATAGCTTTGTGGTGCTTGACCTACAATTTTTCAAGCGTGTGAAAATTATTTTCATTGTGAGTTGATATGAAACATACAAGTCATGATCATTAATAAATTTATACGTACCTCTCTACCTCTTAAACCATATGCTAGATCAATTACCATTGGCATAACATTTGAATCTCCATTATGATGAGCTTCTCTAGCCAATGAAGCAACACCTTCCCATGTTAATGAGAAACTATTTTGTTGACATTGTTCAATCCATACCATCATCCAATCAAGATTGTTCACAATATACAAATGTATTGCATCCCACTCTCAACCAACTGTATAAAACAAATACACCAATTATAAATAACTTATATTGAAGATTTATAAGAATTAATTAACTACAATGACATCTTATATTTACCTCTCACTTTCCTCAATCTACCTTTTCCCATCAAGTACTTCCCTTCAAATTTATTAATGAAGTTGGGATCTCAAATATGATCTACATGGATATTTGCTGCAAACTTAGGAAGATATTCACTAATGTACACCATGGTCTGGTATACTCTATATCCCTCCACCATAGAACCCTTAGGATGTGCTTTTTGTTGAAACAAGCCTTTCAGAAATTTCAAGTGCCTCTCAACCTTCCACATTGACCTAGTTGGTATAGGTCCACACAATTCAATCTCCTCAACTTGATGTATGAGGTAGTGTTCTTGTGCATTGAAAAAATTTAAAGGTAGACACTTTTGCATTTCACACATTACAAGAGGAATTTTTCTCTTCTAATATTTTATATCTTCTTTATTGATTTCTTTTGATGACAACCACCTCATGTATTTTACAAGATCATATATAACTTGTTTGACACTGTTGGCAAAGTGGTGTGGGAGAGATAGAGGTAGAATGTATTGCAATATTTTTAAAATGATCTTATCAATATTTTATAAAAAAATGCAATGAAAGCTACATGTAGTATACAAATATATAGTGAATACAAAATAACATGAATTACCTTAATAAATGTATGCCAATTGTGTGTTTTCATCCCTGGCCCAAATTCACTTTTTTTTGCTATGAGATCATTTATGTTCACATCAAATCTTGTAGGAAATCATATTTTTTTTATGACTTCTTTTATAGCATTGCTCTGCTACTCTGACAATAACCAACTAAGGGCACTTGTATCAATCCGGTCTCCATTGTTATTTGATTGAATGACATTTTTCATTGCTTGGTTGGATTCTTGAATGTCACTACAAATTTTGACAATTTTGTCTTTGTCACACCTTCCATCCAAGATTTTCCATAATGTCTCTATTACATTCTTTCTAATATGCATAGGATCAAACAAATGCATGATTGGAAGTTTCTTGTAGTACGACAACCTACTAAATTTTGTAGCATAAATTTTTAGTCCTTTTGGAAGTTGGTCATTAATAGCTTGACAACCTTCATGAGCATCAATTACATCATTAGTAAAAAAAATCCAATATCAAAATATAAATTTTAAAAAAAAACCATCAGATGGAATGACATTACCTCGACGATTTATTTTACTATATGCCAACTTCTATAGTCAAGGTGTCATTCTTCGTGGCTTTGATGTAGTCTCTTCTTTCCCATTGAAAAGATGTTTTTCGGTAATTCTTGACTTATGATTTTTGTGGAGAAAGTGTCTATTCTCATCAAACACCTGCTTTCCTAAAACTTTTTAATGATGAGATTTTATCTTTGGACCACAAACTAGACATGCAAATTTTCCCTTTTTCTAAAGACCTACAAGATCGTGTATAACTGGATTAAATATGTTAACTTTGTGTTAGCACTATAACATACCAAAAAAGAGGTGTTAAGAAGAGAACATACCACAAAAATGTGTTAGCCCAGGGGCATCATGTATTGTCCATATAAGCATTGCATGGAATTGAAATTGTCTTTGTCCTATTGGTCTAGAGATGTCATACATAGTGACCCCATTCCATAACACCATCAACTCGTTGATAAGGGGCTCAATATATACATTGATAACTTTAACTTGGTACTTACCTAGTTGAATGAACAAAAACATTACATAATTATTATGACCATTTTGATGGATTATTTATAATAAATTAATTTACATGACTATTAAATGAAAAAATACTTGGAACAATCAATGCCAACATTATGTGCTCCCTCTTTATGGACATCCAAGGAGGAATGTTATTGTTGATAACAAAAACAGGCCACACTGAATAAGTAGATCTCATCTCTCAAAATGGATTGACACTGTTCGCTGCCAATGAAAGCTTGAGATTACGAGGTTCTTCTTTAAAGTGTGGCCATTTTTTCTCTATTTCTTTAAATGCTGAACCATCCGCAGGCATTCACATAATGTCATCTTGACTTCTATTGCATGCATGGTAATCCATAAATTGTGCCAAACTATTGCATCTGAATAATTGTTGCAGACATGGAATAATGGGAATAAACCAAAGAACCTTGCAAGGCACCTTTTTTGTTATTCGATTTGATCGCTATCTACTAATATGACAAATAGGGCATTCTATTGCAAATTCATGTTGTTTATGATATATAATATGATCATTCAGACACACATGTATTGTTTGATACTCCATTCCAATATCTTTCATAATAGTAGGTAATTCTTGGTACGAGTGAGGTAGAATGTTTGATGGTGGTAAAAAACACTCAACTATCAACCTACGACCAAAAATATAATTTATTAATTTAAAGAATATTAATTGCTACATTATTCACCCAATGTTAGTTGTAAGGGAATTACAACTAAAATAATAATAAAAGATGACACACCTTAACATACATGTCATTGCTACATTGGATAAACCATTCATAACCTTCAAGTTCACCAACAACAATATAGCGGCAGGAAGAGTTGTTTGGGAGCCTTCATATAGGGGCTAATGTGCCTTCTCAAGTATAGGTACATCAAGGTCTACATCATCATGATCATCTTGATCATCATGATCATCTTGATCATCATGATCATCTTGATCATTGTGATCTTCTTCATCATCATGGTCTTCTTCCAAGGGATCATTACCTTCTACTTCTATATTCACACCTCCATGTTCCCTCATTTGGAAATCCACATTCTCTGGATTGTCATGGTCCATAACATGAAACCTAGGGTGGTTGACCTATATGAAAATGATGACCTTATATTAACCATGACCATGATGTCATCATCAAATCATGTCTTATGTATTTTATAAATTATTAAAATACATACCAATGGACGAAATTCATTTCCCCCTTCAATGTGACCATGCTGCCTACAATGTTCCTCAGCTATTTTGATTAGATATCTTTGAGTCTTTAAGCCCTTACAAATTTTGCAAGGACAATAACATATTCCATCACCTTTTCTTTTTAAGTTAGACCACAGTCTAGAAATTGTCTCCCTATTTTGTTGTGTGTTGATATCGTCAAACATGGTCTTTCTTGATGTTGCAAGAAGAGCAATGCTTGGAACGTATAGGCCCAATCTGAAGAAATCAGCAAATAAAAACTAACATGCAAAATGTTAAATTGAATGACATTTTATTATAGAGATAAATGTGTTGTCTAGATTACTACATTTCAAAATTAGTGAAGGAATAGTAAAAATGAAAGAAAAAAATGCACCTAATAATCATTTTTTAACTGATTTTGTGTGCTTGTTGCAGTGACAGAGGTAACTTGGATCAGTCAATTCATTTTGAAAAGAAATCTCATAGATAGATCCCAATCATTTTTTTTGTTACACGAAGTCTTCCACTCCACCATGTGAATACATCAATTGTAAGAATGAAGAACTAATACTCAACAAAGGACTATCCTAACTTGGACTGACTGATATTGTGACTGGGAATGATAGTAGACTAAGATAGTGTTATTTGGGATTGCCAAAAGAAAAATAAGCATGTCCAATCCAAAGGAAAAATACCCCTATTACTTATAAAAATTAAAGACTTCAAATTCTCTATTAACTCCCACCAAAAACATGCGAGGAAATTAAAACAGATAAATGAGTATGTCTGATTAGTGGGGGGTGTAATCAAGAAACATATTTAAATAGAAACATATTTATTGACTCAAAAAATAGTATATGTGTGTGTACAATTTCATTCCTAATAAATTTCATTCCTTTTAGATTATATTCACATTATTTTAACTTTAAACTTTTACATAACTCTACTTCAAATGCATGGATTTCATTAGCGTTGGAACTCGTACACTTTATAATAAGAATTGAAGACAAGTCACATAAAGCAAACAATCATTTAAACATGGACAATGACTAAGTATTGTGATCTCTCAAATAAAGATTGAAGATAAATAAATAAATAAATAACTATGAATAAATTATCATAAAAATAAAAATTAAATGCAAACAATATTATGTTTGAAAAGCATTTAGTTGTTTCAAATTGGCCACATGATGTGAACTGAGAATATTTATTTGATATTGATAAACATTTGAAGTGTACTTATTTTAATATTACTTATATTTTAACTCAAATATAACTTTAAATTTGTAGATTGTTTGACAAAATTTTAACTCAAATATAACTTTAAAGGAGTACCATTAGAAATATTAACCATTTACAATAATGAAAAGTAAACCTAAATCAAATAGCTCATTTTTTTATCAGCATGTGTAGTCTTTATGTATATGAAAAATGAAAGAAATATCAAGCTGAAATAAAATAGTGAACAAAATAGTATTCCACATAGAGTGAATGAAATATACCATCAAAAGAAGGTGACAAAATCCTGTCACAAAGCATAGACATAGGAAATAAAAAAGGGACAAAAGACAAGAAATAAGAAAAATCATTATGACTATAAAAAAATCATTTATACTATAATAAAAAAGAAACTCTTTGTCAACAATTTTTAAAATCATTAGGACTATAGAAAAATAATTAAGGCTATACAAAATCAAATTTTAGAAATGGACAATTCTGATGCTTTTCCATTACAACAATTGAGCATTCATCATTTGGTATTGTGTATTCCATTTAAGTATGTCAACAATGTTCAAAATCCTGTCACCAAGCACATACAAGAAATAAGAAAAATCATTTGGACTATAGAAAAATCAAGTTCTAGAAATGGACAGTTCTGATATTGCTTTGCCATTACAACAATTGAGCATTCATCATTTGGTACTTCTTGGTGTATTCCATTTAAGTTTTTTTGTTTCTGTGTTTATGTGCATGTTCTTTATGTGTTTGGCTTCTCTCCCTCACAAGGGATACATCGATAGGTAATTGATGTGAAAGCATAAAGATTTAACAATCTTTTTTTAGGATAGGCGTAATCATCCCGCCAACCTTAATTAGCAACATTTGTGATATATGTCAAGTACTTATAATTAGTATGCCCAACAAACAGAGACTTAGTAGTAAAAGCATGTCCTTTGGTTTACTATTTTAATTATAATCAGTATGTCCTTTGGTTTACTAGTTTAATCTGGTTTAAGAATGGTTTGTTTAATGTTTGAATGTACCATTGAATGAAGCTTGGCTTGCAATCCTAAGTGATGTTGTTGGTTTTATAAGATTTACTCAACTTGGATTTAAGGACTTTTAAGATTCTAGACCAATTCTATTTTCCCATTCTTCAAAATCTTACTAATCTGCCAGAGACCTAATTGTCAATCTAGTAGCCCTGCAACAGACTTAAAACTCTAATAACTTGATTTTTTTCTAGAAAACTTGACAAGGTGAAAGAAATTATAGATACCCCTTTCCAAGTACTATAACATACCAAAATCTTTCATATGGTCATTTTGGACCAACATCCATATTCATGACTGGTGCTCTGTTTTAGTGTATAAAAAAGACCAATTTAACAAAGGAAGTATATAATATACTTTTCCAAATAACTCCAACTCCTATAAAGTGTTTCCTTATGATTTAAAATGGACAACTACAAAAGGAATTAACCTCAAAGGCTCTACAACATCAAAACCCCCAAATTTGTGTCTTCAAACCCTCACTTCTAGGGCTTTCTCAATGTCATGCCTCCACACACTTCTACAAAAACTTGATGATTGATTCATTAGTCAATCAACATGTTAGAACATTTCTAAACATAAAATCTACCCCTTGTTTGGATAGATTTCTCACTGCTATACTTGATCCACCAATTTTAACATACTTTCACTGTTTCTAGATTGTGGTAACCACCTTCAAACAAATCTCTACAAATGCATGGTTATAGAAAAAAATATAAGGTTAGTGAAGAATAATTCCATGGGGTCTAGGCCTCTAAATCCATGGAATGATCTATGATTATAAAGGAAACTTCAAACTATCACAAGGATAACAGGGACAGTGGATTGTTAGAACCCAATATTGAACAGTAATAATAAATGTCTTTCAAAACATCTGATGTAATTGTTTTCCTCTACCAAGACACCCTAGTTGTGTGGATTTGATTCCAACCTAATATTACATAAAACCCCTCATAAAATTTCAAAACAATAAGAATATAGTCTTCATTCACAGTCATTGTCACTGTTCCTCAAATTAGCGATTAGAACAGGCAATTAAAATGTCCCTCAAATCATTAATCAGTTGATTATTATATAAGCTCCTCAAGCATGAGTTGGATGATGTGGATTATGTAGATATAAGAACTAATGTATCCACATCATCTAACTCATGCTTGAGGAGCTTATATTATTTACTGTCTCATAATAGTAAGATTGGTACCTATCCTAGTAAGTCATTATGAGATAGTAAATATGATCTACATCCAATCTTGGTCCACAAGCATGAGTTGGATGATGTGGATTATGTAGATATAAGAACTAATGTATCCACATCATCCAACTCATGCTTGGTAAATAGTAAGTCATTATGAGATAGTAAATACGATCTACTTCCAATCTTGGTCCATGTTATATCTCCAAATAATCCATATCATGATATTACAATAAATAGCTAGCCTTACAATGCTAGCCATATCCTTTATATAATCCTTCTCCTAGAAACATAATGGATGTGTAATCCCTATAAAGGTCTCATTATCATCTAATATAACTGATTACAATAGTTATCCACATGAACCAACATGTCTCATGGAATTTGATCATTGCAACTTACAGAAGACATGGTTTTTCCATCATGTTGACACAAATTCTCCCATCATGTGACCAATTACATCACACTATTAAACTTATCTAATAATATCAGATTCATTGATCACCCAAATAACTAAAATCTTAGTCTACAAATTGATCCATTCACAACTAGAAGCAATAGTTGGACAACCCTTCTATCCAAAGAGTAATGATTCTCACTTACTCTAATGTTCTTCAAGAAATATTTAGTTCTATCAATATAATTTGTCTTTGAATGTCTCCAATATTTTCAGTCAAAGAGGGTTCCCTTAATTGCAGATTCCTTCAATTGAGTTTATGTGACTTCCTAGAGTTACTATTCCCTCCACGAATACTAATTGTTGCTGCTATCCTACTCCAATTCTGATTTCTATTTGGTTTTATATAAAATTTTTTTACTCACTTAACATTCACTGATTAGCAGGTATTTCAAGTCTCCAAGTGTGGAGTTCACTATCCCTGGTAGTTCTCTATTGGTTTACAATAGTGCTTCTTCCCATAATCAAACAATGGACTAGGATCTAGTGGAATGTTTCAGTTAGAATACACTATTTGCAATGTTTCATGTAAATTCCTCTCCAGAGTTTGACCACCTGCTCTAGCACTGTCGACTAACACAAAATCACACTAGACTAATTGATCAGGTTAGCTAGGGTCAATTGGTTTTGGTGTGACAGTGGGTACCTAGGATGGAGGCAACCATTTGGAGGGTTTTTGATGATTCCTAAGTCCTCTAGCCCAGTTTATTCTTAGGACACTGCTGCAAATACATTCACTCTCTTCCTAGCCAAATACATGAAGTATATCTAGCCTAGGGCATTAATCTAGAAGTAATGTAACTTCTTCTGCAGTTTGAGTGTTTGAACAATTAAAATACATGGTCCTTCCTACTTCTTATCTAGTGACATTAAGTCCCAAAGGAAGAAATGTAGGTCAAGACCAAGTTTCCATGGTAGGGATGACTATAGGGTTTTTGAGTCAGGCTGTTAAGGAATTTAGAGTCTTGTGGGCATAGTACCAAAACTACAATTGTATCATCTTAAAATGGAAGCACTTCCATGATAAGAGCATTTAGCCCTCTGAGTAAGTGGTTTAGGATCATTTTAAGCACCTTGATCAAGTCTTTGCATGTATTTGGCTTTCTCCCCGCTTTCCACTTCTTCCCTGCACTTGATTTCTTCATTCTAGGTGAAATTAGGGTTAGGATCCTGAGGATTCTCCTTAATTTCTCTCTTCCATGGCTTTATTTTCTACGTAGGATTTAGAAATAGGTCCTCCTGGTCTTCATCATAGTAATCATAGGATTTTATGTCTATCCTTGGCATTCTATCCTATTTTGATATCATTTCTAGGTTTTTGGGCATCCCTGGGACCTCCTGACTTGGTTTTGAGTGAATCTAAGACCAGGGTCAGATTTGAGGTCGAACCTAACTAGGTCAGGGTTGAGCTCAAACTTGACTAGGTTAGGGTTGAGCTTGAACCTGACTAGGTTAGGGTCAAGCTTGAGCCTGACTAGGTCAGGATCAAGCTCGAACCTGACTAGGTCAGGTCCAACCTCAATTTTGCCCCCTTCCTTAAAGTTTCCAATTTCCTTGATTTTTGGGCATTGAACTTTCAGGATATTTGTTTTCCTGCCTCCAGGTTGGCCATTTTAGGTTTCAAGATGGTAAATCTTTCAATTTCATTTAATCTAGGTATATTTTCTAAAGGTTAGGACCTAATTGGGATTTAATTCTCCAAGGTGGCCCCTCTAGAGGATTGTGACCTAGTTCACTATAAAAAGATGCCTCTTCTCTCATTTTCTCCATCAAGTTTTGCAATCCATCTTCTTTTTCCATCAACCAATCAAGTTTTCATGCTCAAGCTCTCTCAAGTTCAAGAAATTCTTCAAGCATTCAAGTATTCAAGCATCCATCCCTCAAGGAGATCCATTGTTAGCCATTGAAGGATTCAATCTCTTTGGAGCCCCCTTGAAGATCCACCCTTCTCCATTCATTCAAGCCTTCTCATATGAAAAGATCAATCAAGATTGGTGTTGAAGATCAAATTCTATTGATTGGAGACATCTTACCATTCAGTCTACATCCATTGAAACATTCCTACTTGTGGGTTTGAGGATTCAAATCCTCTACAAGGACTTCAACATAAGCGAGGTGATTTGTTTCAATTACTTTGTTTATGCACAATATATTTCAATTTAATTTAAAGGTTAATTCTTAAATTGGGGTTTGACCAAGGCAAACCCCCATACAACAAAAACCCCCATTTTCTTGTAGGTATAGGTGCAAAATTTTGGATCTGAGAGAGAATTTGGATACCCTTTTCGGAAAAATTTTGAGATCTGTGAATAGAGATAGAATTGACCTTCAAATAAAGAATGTAGTATTTGACCTTTTATGAGGGTCAAACCTAAGCTCATCTTGGAGAAAGATTTCTAGGTTTTCTTTGTCTTGGCATTTCCAATCCGGAACAAGTTGCAGAATCTTCTGAAAGTATACACAGACATCAGAATTTAACATTTTCTAGATTTTCCCTAATTCAAGGTTAGTATTTGCATTTCAATTATTCTATATTGCAAGAATAATTTCCTTCATAGGAAAATATTGTATTTACTCTCTCTCTCTCTCTCTTCCATATTCTTCATAGATTGATTCGATTCTACATTAACTTCTTGGTTGATCAAATTGGATCTCTTCTTTGGGAATTTGGGTTTGAGAATAGATCTCATATTTTTCCCTTTACATTTGAATAGAGTTGAATCCATTTTAACCCCATTCATTTTGGTGAACCCGACATACTTACTCTCTTTTCTTTTGTGGAATTGGATTCCTTATTGTGCTTTCCTTTTATCTTGTTAGTATTAGATTTTTCCTTTGTGTTATATCTTGCATGCTAATTAGATTTCATATTCATGCTTTATGTGTTCTTAGTTTAGTTCTTTTGAATTACATTGGTTTATGAGCTTTACTACCGCTAGTCCTACTTATAATATACTAGTTAGACGAAGTCATAGACTCATGGGTACCTTTGATCCTAAATCTTCTTCTCCTTTCCTTAGGATCCTTGATGATAACTTGATTCTTCATGATTCCAATCCTAAAATAGAGAAAAACTCTTCTCACTCATCTCATGATGGGGATGACACTTTAAGAGTTCCTCCTAAGCAAGTCCAAAAACTTTCCACTAAACTTGATAAAATGGGAAATTGACTTCTTCAAGAAAACCACAATCAAGATTATATTCAGGCTATAGAGGCTCTTAAGAAAGTTCTCCGTGCTAGTGATCAAGGTGTTAACCTCTTGTGTGGTATTACTCACCTTGTGCATTCAAATGTTAAAACTTTAGCTCAAGAAGCTCAAGATTTAGGGTTGATTCCTCCTATTACTAGTGTTGAACCTCCTTCTAATCCTTTACCTAGTGCTCCTATCTATACTCCTTCTTTGGTGATAGTGATGGTTCCCTCTGTTCCTATGAGTGTTCCTCCTACGTCCCTTCCTACATCACAACCTTCATATCATAATGTTCCTTTCACTTATTCCAATCTGCTTCCAACTATAGCTCCTAGTGTTCCTCCAGTTGTATCTTCTATTCCTGTAGCTTCTTACACTTTACCTAGTGTGTTTAATGTTGCTACTCCTCCTATTTCCTCTAATGATTCAACTATCATCAGTTTAGCTCAAACTGTGTCATCCTTACAACAACAACTTGCTTCCTTAACTCAAAACAAGTTTAGTATTTCTACATGTGACATGGGAAGTCCTTTGTCCTGAGATATCATTCATACTCTTGTTCTTCAACAAGGTGAGATGCTTCATCTTGAGAATTATAATGGAAAAGGAGATCCTGTTCATCATGTTAAAACATTCCAAATCCTTTGTAGTGATTATGGTCATGACCATAGGATTTTAGCCAAACCATTTTCTATAACCTTTCATGACAAGGCCTTACAATGGTATTGTTCCTTGCCTCCTTATTCAATTGATTCCTTTCCATAACTTGCTAACACCTTTATTCAACAATTTCAAAATAATATTGGTCCGCAAGTATCTTTCACTAACTTAATGCATTGTAAACAAAGTGCTAAAGAGAAATTGACTGAATTTATTGGTAGATTTAAGCATTTGCATGGTCAAATTTCCTATCCTATTCCTGATATTGATATTCAACATATGTTTATTTCAAATTTGCAAAAAGATATTAGAGATAAGATTCTGCTTACTGAATTTACCTCTTTTCAACAACTTTGTGCAGTGCTTCACCATTATCAATTACAAGTGAGTCAATTTGAGAGCACCACTCCAATGGTTCTTGTTCCAGTTGACAAGAGTGATGCTACTCCTAATCCAAACAAGTTTAAAAAATTCAACAACTATGTCAAGATAAACAAACAAGAAAATGTAGTTGCTCATCAAGTTGTTGTTGCATCTCATAATGCCACTTTTGCATCCACTGCTTTTTGATTAAATTGTATGTTTAATCATCTTTCTAAATCTTTACATGCTATTATGAATAGGTTGTTGACTGCTAATATGATTACTTTACCTCCTATTCGACCTCTTTTACCTACTACGATTGCATCTAAATCTTTTGATCAAAATGCTTTTTGTTAATATCATCATTAGAATGGTCATGATACTGAGAAAGGTTATTCTTTAAAACATAAGATTCAAGACTTAATTGATTCTAAGGCTTTATCTATTGATAATCTAGATAGTAGTGGGAATAAATTTGTCTCTCCTCCTAATCAGAACCTTCAAATCTATACGAACCCTTTACCTACGCATGATACTAATACTATTGTTCAACCATCTGCTATGGAAATTGTGTATGATTCAAAGATGGATGATCTCAATCATGTTGTTAATCAAGTGGAGCATGTTGATCAATTTTTATCTCCACCTCAACCTCCACTTCAAACTCAACCTCAGATTCCACCTTAAGTTCAATCTCAACCTCAACCAAAACCTAAACCTCAAATGAAAAATCAACCTAAACCTTGACAACAATTTCAGAATAAATGACCTTGAGAACTTTTAATTACCTTTCATGAATTTGAAAGTATTAAAGCTCTTGCAGGTCCCCTTTACATTGCTGCTAGGATTGCTCAGAAACCTACTCATGGTTGTCTTATTGATCCTACATCCTTAGTTAATGTTATTACTAAAGAAAATATTTTTATAAAAAGTTTACAACATGACTTTTATGATACATTGGATGTGTGGATTCAAACTTGCAATGGTTTTCTTTATCCATCATTTGGTTCTATTACTTTACTGATTGAACTTTGTGGAAAAATTGTGAACACTACCTTTGTTGTGGTCCCTACTTCTAATCAATTTCAAGTTAAGCTTAGTTTGCCTTGGTTGATTGCCATGCATGCTATTGCTTCACCTATCCATAAGTGTCTTAATTTCATTCATGATGAAGAAGTGAAGATGGTTAATCATAGTTTATATCAACCTTCCAGGCCTAGAGATTATGCTGCTCTTGATTTCTTTTGGCCTTCATTACCTAATTCATGTCCTCCTCGACCTGATAATCTTTTTCAATCATATCAAGCTTATAAACATCATAAGATTCTTGAATTAAGCATACCTCCTATGGATCTTAATCATGGTCTTTTACATACACCTTCTATCCCTCCTTTAACTATGGCTTCTAGTTCTGTTAATCAAGTTCCTTCTACCGAATCTATCAAAGATCCTATGATTGTTTCTCCTATGGTTAATAATCCTATTGATCTTCCTAAAGAACCTGTGAAGGATACTAAGATTGTTCCTCCTAGTTCTAAACCTATTTCAAATAAATCAAAATGTAATCAATCTGCTAATGAACGCCATAAAAAGCATCATGTTCATGCTAAAGCTCAAAGATCTTTACCTTCCTCAGATAAACCTATGCATAATGTGTTAGAAGAGATTGTTACTAATAATGATGTTCACATGTATGATTATGATGACTCTATTTGTATCTTAGATCCTATTTTGATTAATTTGGATGAAGAGGATACTCTTGATGATACTGATGCAGTTAATGATGAATATGAAACTATTGACATTGACATTGATTTACCTAATATGCTTTCATCACAATTAACTCTTACACCTAGTGTCAAACATTGAGATTCTCAAGAGGATCCTTGTTTGGAATTGGCTATCATTCCTACTATGTTGGATATAGTCCCTCTTGCGAGTCACCCACCTTCCCTAAATGATATACAATGAGATGGGGAGAGTAGGCGACATGCTTGATCAGCTTGTCCTTCAAGGTACCTTTGTTGTGTGTTTGCTTGCTGTACTGTGTTTCTCCCGTAATGTGTTTGCTAAATGTTGTTAGATTCTTTTATACGATCCTTGTTATTTAGTTGGTGCAAGGTGATGAAGGAATCAAAACTGTTGTTCAAATTCTTCAATATGTATCTCTATTCTTCTATGTGTTGTTCAATGTTATATTGTAAATGTTCTATTTTTCATAAATGTTTCCTTGTATAATCTACTTGGATTTGAGATATGGTAGCACTAATTATTTTTGGTTTCCATGTCATGGTCTGAAAAGATTCTCCTTCGTATATCTTATGTGATCTTTCATCCTTTGTGATTGTAGTTCTACTTTCTTTGGGGAATGATGTCAATTCATTTGTAATAATATCATATATATATTACCTTATGATCATACCGACCCCATAGTAGGTAGATCCCTTCTACATTCTTTGTATGTTTCTATGATATTTCCCTTGATTTGTCTTCATTTAGGGGCATCTAAACATAGAAACGTAATTAGTGGAGTTGTTTATATTTTTGTTAAAGCCATTGCTCCTGTTAAAGTGTCAACAATGACTTTAACATGGGGGCATATGCTCTACTCACTTGTTGCACACATAAATTTTTTTGATACACATATTATTTTTCAAGATACTTTTTCCCTTTTTCGATTAGTAATTAATCCTTAAAGTATGGATTTATATTTTAGGATCTCTTGATCCCTCCAGTATCAAATACACATATATTTTGATCCCTTAATGTCGGAGGTGTCCTTAAGACTAGATCTCTTTTATTTTTGGTTTTATTCTTATGGAATAGAATATTCCTAAGGATGAATCCTTGATGGGTTTACCAGTTGCACCATTTTCCTATGTGGTTCACAATGGGACATAATTTCTCATTGGGTGAGGTAATCACACCTTCTTTCTCTCTTTAGAGATGTTCCTCTTATTGTGATCTAGGAGTTGATGAAGACTTGAGTCCCTAGGGGCTTAAGGTTTCTCTTTTTCCCTTAGATTATGATAAGATTATCTTTTCATTATGATCTCCTTTACCAAGAGTTTGCATCGCATCCATACTCTTGCTAAAGTGGGGGCTTAATGTATCATCTTAAAATGGAAGTACTTCCATGATAGGAGTGTTTAGCCCTCTGAGTAAGTGGTTTGGGGTCATGTTAAGTGCCTTGATCAAGTCTTTGCATGTATTTGGCTTTCTCTCCGCTTTCCACTTCTTCCCTGCACTTGATTTCTTCATTCTAGGTGAAATTAGGGTTAGGATCCTGAGGATTCTTCTTAATTTCCATCTTCCATGGCTTTATTTTATAGGTAGAATTTAGAAATAGGTCCTCTTGATCTTCATCATAGTAATCATAGGATTTTATGTCTATCCCTGGCATTCTGTCATGTTTTGATATAATTTCTAGGTTTTTGGGCATCCCGGGGATCTCCTGACTTGGTTCTAAGTGAATCTGGGACTAGGGTTAGATTTGAGGTCGAACCTAACTAGGTCAGGGTCAAGCTCAAACTTGACTAGGTGAGGATCAAGCTCAAACTTGACCAGGTTAGATCCAACCTTGATTTTGCTCCCTTCCTTCAAGTTTCCAATTTCCTTGATTTTTGAGCATTGAGCTTTTAGGATATTTATTTTCCCGCCTCCGGGTCAGCCATTTCAGGTTTTGGAATGGTAAATCCTTCAATTGAATTTAATCTAGGTATATTTTCTAAAGGTTAGGACCTAATTGGGATTTAATTGTCCAAGGTGGCCCCTCTAAAGGATTGTGCCCTAGTTCACTATAAAAGGAGGCCTTCCTCTCTCATTTTCTCCATCAAGTTTTGCAATCCATCTTCTTTTGCCATCAAGCAATAAAGTTTTCATGCTCAAGCTCTCTCAAGTTCAAGCAAGTCTTCAAGCATTCAAGTATTCAAGCATCCATCCCTCAAGGAGATCCATTGTTAGCCATTGAAGGATTCAATCTCTTTGGAGCCCCCTTCAAGATCCATCCTTCTCCATTCATTCAAGCCTTCTCATATGCAAAGATCAAGTCAAGATTGGTGTTGAAGATCAAATGCCATTGATTGGAGACATCTTACCATTCAATCTACATCCATTAAAGCATTCTCGACTACTTGTGGGTTTGAGGATTCGAATCCTCTACAAGGACTTCAACATAAGCGAGGTGATTTATTTCAATTACTTTGTTTATGCACAATATATTTCAATTCAATTTCAAGGTTAATTCCTAAATTGGGGTTTGACCAAGGAAAAGCCCCCATACAACAAAAACCCCCATTTTCTTGTAGGTATAGGTGCAGAATTTTGGATCTAAGAGCGAATTTGGATACCCTTTTCAGAAAACTTCTGAGATCTACCATAATTGACCTTCAAATAAAGAATGTAGTATTTGACCATTTATGAGGGTGAAACCTGACCTGAGCTCATCTTGGAGAAAGGTTTCTGGGTTTTCTTTGTCTCGACATTTCCAGTTTGGAACAGGTTGCAGAATCTTCTGAAAGTATACACAAACATCAGAATTTGACATTTTCTAGATCTGCCCTAATTCAAGGTTAGTATTTGCATTTCAATTATTCTATATTCTAAGCATAATTTCATTCATAGGGAAATATTGGATTTACTCTCTCTCTCTCTCTCTCTCTCTCTTCCATGTTCTTCATAAATTGATTCGATTCTACATTAACCACTTGGTTGATCAAATTGGATCTCTTCTTTGGGAGTTTGGGTTTGAGAATAGATCTCATATTTCCTCCTTTACATTTGAATAGAGTTGAATCCATTTTAACCCCATTCAACAATAAAGTATTTATAGAATTACCACACAAACTTCAACATCATGGATTCAAAATAGAATGTTCTCCCCACAAAGATAATAAAATAGAATAGTTCCATTTTGAACTTGAAAAAGATTACATTTTTATTGGTTTTTCAAATTCAAGCCTTAGTGTCGAATCCACAGTGCCGAATCTACCCTCCAAAGTGAGGTTCCAATACACAGTGCCGATGAGCTTCCAATACAAAATGCCAATGAGGTTTCATGCACATGTGCTATAATGAAAAAAATCATCATGATAATAATGAAATGAAATCTTTTTTTTTAAAGTTATGCCCCTGTGTTCATCGAAAGTTTGACGTACATAGTATTGGTCAAACTTTTGACCAACATGGGTATGTATTAAAAAAAAATGAAAGTTTTCCTTCTATAATCTGACCAACCAAAACTTTTTTATACCATGGTCGAAAGTTTTGGTAGAAAAACCAGGTCAAATGTACTAGTGCCAAGCCAAGATCCCAAATCGGGTGCTAAACTAGGCTTATTCTCCTAATAGCCCCACTAGATTAGTTTTCCTAAGTTCTTGTCAAACTTATCCAAAAGACTCAAGAAAAAAATGCATATTTGAATCCCCTTTTCAAAGTTGTACAACATACCTCAAAACCAAATACAACTCTTTTGGACCGACTGTCCAAATAATTGCTGGTGCACTACCTATTAGCCCCCTATAAGGCCTCTAATTACAAGGCAAGTGCTACTTGGCCACACTCCCAATATTCCTTAACCACAAATAGAGTTTTGACACATCACTTAAATCCAAGGATTTTCATATTTTAAAGACTAGCCATCAAGTTTTGATATCCTATTCACCAAACCCTCCATTCTAGGCATGTAACCCTAGGGCTTCCTAATGCAAGCACCTCCACACACTTCTAGATCTCCATAGTGGATCCAACACAATCCTATGATCATATCATGATTATTGAAATCATAAAAAGTGGTTCTCCAATGAACAAAACCTTCAGACCATGACTGGTCCCAATGTAAGTAACCCTTCAATCAACATATTCAAAGCAATCAAAGATTTAATCTTCACATTCCTTACATGTCCTGCATCCAAATACATTTTAAAACATTAAATATATCATATGATCCCTTTCCAACATATCCTACCATTCATGGTAGTGATGGAACACACCTATCCATTGTTGATCCAAGCAAATGACTATTGGACAGGGTCACTATTCTAGAACAATCAACCCCAAAATAGGGAATCTTTATTTGAGACTTCACCAAAATGATATTAAACATTCAAAGGAATGAAATAACATATTTACCACAGTCATTCCCAACACATTTCAATGAAAGAAAGTTTTTAAGTCTTCCAAAATGGAGACTCTACCCTTATGGGCAAGAACATGGCTATTGCCAAAAATTTACATATTATTGTATCAAAATATATGTTACATTGTTTATTCAAGACCAAACTTCCTTCCTATCTCTCCTTACTCTTGTCCCCCTCTCAACACACACCTACACTATCAAATAGGCATCTCAAACACCGATTAACCCTTGCAAAACTATGAACAGTCAGTTATAATGACTATTATGCTAGAATAATATAGAGGGTGGGGGGCGGGGGGAATTAGTTAGATCAGTTATCCTATAGTCCCAAGTACAAATATGTAACACTTACAACAATTCCAATAAATTTTGCAGCTCGGTAACATAAACTATTAAACTGTCTGTGCCTTTTATCGATTACCAGTTAATTAATTCACTGTGATTATCGACCAAATCAAATATGCAATATTTAAAGTATGACAATAAAACAATCATTACACAAACACATAAAACAATGATTTAATGTTGAAATCCTGCCAAGGAAAAAACCACCTGGGACCGGTAACCCAAAATAATTTTCACTCTTCTGAAGTGAGCTTGATGAAGAACCAACCCTGTTAAAGGTTACAAACACACTGTTAGGTGTGACCTTATTAGAGGATTTAAGACTAACAGTTAACTTTTGACTAGCATTCACTATGGGGTCAATAAGATAACAATGTACATTCCTTGAATGACATAGGGACATAACATAATACAGTTAAGTCCACTTAGGAGATTTTCTGTATCAATGGTTAAACTAAAATAGTACTTCATCTGATTACAATACAACTCAATTTGTAGATGTTTAGATGTATTCTAAGCCCATACAAATCTTCTGATCGATATTTCAATTCATTTCCTCAACTTACTTTCACTCAGTAATAGCCCTCTGATGCTTGGTTTTGTTTTGCAGTTTGGTTCTCCTTCAACTAGTCTGATTAGGCATGCATGAAACTGTATTCACATGAAATCTCTGCAGCCTTCTTTTTTCTGACATAGTTTCACAATGAAACTCATATATCTTATATAGACAAATAAACCATTTTCATATCAACCGTCAGATTTTTTCGCTTATCCTTCTTCATTGATTTTGCCTCTTAAACCTTCCTCAGTAGTTGTGTCAATAACACGTTGCAATTCCATCCTTTAGATCTTCTTCAAATTTTGTCATCTATGGATCTCATAACAAACTTTATCCTCAATCTCAGAATCATAACAATTTTTAGCTCATCATTTTTTGTTGGCTAAACTAAGCATTTAAAACTTTCATCCATACTTGGTTAACAAAGAAATGCATCGATGAATACAATCTCAGTTAATACTATCACTTGATATACACAACATTGGCTCAGTGTATACTGAAGTCTTCATTTACCGACCACATTGCCTTGTACAATTTTGCTTCCTCCTCCATAATAGATTAATGCAACATAGTCAAGTCAACAATATGAGATCATAGACTCATCAATAAGTGACCCAAAGTATTCCTTATCCTCATTTGTCATATCCATCTTTCACCATGTAGATATCTCAGTTCTTCATCTTTTCTCTCCCTTTTACAGATGTTTAGATGTTTGTAACTATCATGATAAGTACTGTCAAAACTAGTTGACATCAATGACAATATAATGATTGATTTAATTATCTTACATATCATTTCAATAACTCAGTGATCTCTAATCATTGATCTTCAAGTCATTCAGCTATTCAATTAATTGTAGTTCATCAATCTCTCCCTTTGGCATTGATGGAAACACAAGCGAAAGGAAAATATGCCATACCCATACCAAATATGTATTCTATAATTATGTAAGTAAATGTTGTAGCTTGGTAAGCTCTTCCTAGCTTGATATTTAATATGTTTAATCACTATGTTACATAACAACATTACAAGTGCATACTTTCTTCTGCGGATTTGATCCTTTTAGCTCTCAGATTCCTTCTAGTCTCAGCAACAAATATTCAAATCTCTCCTTGAATTTCTTAAATTATCTCTCCTGTAGATAGACATTTCATTGATCTCTTTGTTTATCTCTCCTTACTATTTATCTCTCCCTTTGACAACAATGGCAAAGAAAAACATAAAAATATACAACTCTGCAATAGCCAAGTAAGTCTCTGTTGTTCGATGTAGACAATGTATCTCTGTATACTAATATGCAAATTCTCTATTCTAGCTTCTCAAATCTTTCACAACCTTAGACATAATCCAAAGTGTTAGCTATGTTGCATCAACATGAATGATCTTCTGATAAGAATAGGCCAATGCAACCTCTAGATCACATTAGTGACCGATAGACATTAGATGGACCCCAAGTCGAGTCCTCAAGTATTCAAAAGTGTCCTTCGGTAGAGGCTTGGTAAAAATATCAGCAAGTTTCTCCTTTGATGTAACATATTCCAATTTTACTTACTTCCCCTGTACTTGTTCTCTTAAGTAGTGATACTTAATTAAAATATGCTTGGTCTTCAAATGCATTACAGGATTCTTAGAAATATTTATTGCACTAGTGTTATCACAATATATAATCACCAGCTCAGTGATTACCTCATTCATCCCTTCCAACACTTGTTTGATATAAGAAATGTTTGAACAGTTTGTAGCAGAAGCAACATACTCTTCTTTGGCAGTACACTGAGAAATACAAGGTTGTTTCTTACTTTTCCAAGTTACAAGTCTTTCACCAAAGAAAAATGCTCCTCTGGTTGTGCTCTTTCTATCATCTATATTTCTAGCCCAATCTGCATTGGTGTAAACTCTTAGTTCAAATTTTCCTTCCTTGGGATACCATAAACCATAATCCTCTATTTTATTTAGGTATCTCAAGATTCTTTTCACTACAACCATATGTGAATCCTTTGGATTGGCAGAAAATCTAGCCACAATCCCCTCTACATGTGCAATATTAGGCCTACTATGTACTACATAAATCAGTTTACCAATCATAGATTGGTACAATGTCTAGTTTACCTCTGTAGATTCATCATCTTTTATTAATTTGAAGCCTATGACCATCAGTGTTCCTACTGGTTTAGCATCTTCCATGCCAAATGTTCTTGATAATTCCTTAATGTACTTTGATTGTGTGATGAAAATTCCATCTTTCTGCTAAATAACCTACAAGCCTAGAAAAAATTTAATCTCTCCAAACATTGACATTTCAAATTCCTTTTTCATCTCATCAACAAATGATTTACAAATATGATCTTATCCTCCAAAGATTATATCATCCAAAAATATTTCAACAATCAAAATAGTATCACCAGATCCTCCTTTCATGTACAAATTGTTTTTTTCACTGGTTCTTACAAAACCAATACTTAAAAGATAAGTATGTAACCTTTCATACCATGCTCTTGGTGCCTAATTTAATCCATATAAAGTTTTATGTAGTCTACATACTATGTCTTTCTGATTTGGATCAACAAACCCTCCTGGTTGTTTTATGTAGACCTCCTCTTCTAGTATTCCATTAAGAAAAGCTGACTTAACATCCATTTGATAGACTTTAAATTTCTTATGTGAAACATATGCAAGTAACATGCAGACTCCTTCTAGTCTAGCAACAGGTGCAAAATTTTCACCATAATCAATACCTTCTTCTTGTGCATATCCCTTGCAAACCAATATAGCTTTGTTCCTTGTAACTTCTCCATTCTCATTCAGCTTATTTCTGAAAATCCATTTAGTACCGATAACATTTTTATCTTTTAGCCTAGGTACTAAAGTCCATGTCTTATTTTTCTCAATTTGTTCAATCTCTTCATTCATAGCATTGATCCATTCATCATTATCAAGTGCAACCTTAACATTCTTCAGTTCAAACTCACAAACTAAGCATACATTTTGTGTTAACTTACTTCTTGTCAGCATGCTAGCTTGCTTATCTCTAATGATTTGATTCTCAGGATGATGTCTTCTAACAAATCTTGCTAGCACTTGATCTCTTCTTTGTTCTTCATTTTGTTCAGGTTCATTTCCTTTCTTGACAACTTCTTCCTAATCCCCAGTTTCCCTTTGTTGTTCCTCCATGTTATTTTCTTGATGCTTGATTGACTCAGCCTATGGCTTTGGTAGGTACTCTAGATGTTCAACATAAACAAATCTACCACAGTCTTTTGGATCCTTATTTCTTTCATCATCATTTTTATCAACAAATTCATCAACTCTGACATTAGCACTTTCAATAATCTTATTAGTAACTTTATTTAGACACTCGTAAGCTTTACTCTTAGTAGAATATCCAAAAAATATTCTCTCATCCCCTTTTGAGTCAAATTTCCCATTCCTATCATCTTTTAGAATAAAACATTTTCTACCAAAAATTCTGAAGTAACTTACACTCGATGTGTATCCAAACCATAACTCGTAGGGTGTCTTGTTTGTGTCTTTCTTTAGTTGTACTTGGTTCAAGACATATATAGCTGTGCTAATTGCTTCTCTCCAATACATCTGTGCAACATTTTTCTCTATCATCAATGTTCTTGGACAATCAACAATGGATCCATTTCTCATTTCAACAATCCCATTCTGCTGCGGTGTTCTAGGTGTAGAAACCTATCTTTTGATGCCATGCTCATTATAATAGTTAGTGAATTCATTAGAAATAAACTCACCACCTCTATCAGACCTCAAGCATTTTAATTCTTTTTCGGTTTCTTTATCTACTTTAGCCTTGTACCATTTAAACATTTTATATGTGTCAGATTTCTCTTTTAAAAACATGACAGTCATCAATCTAGTATAATCATCAACAAATAGAATAAAGTATCTATCTCCATAGTATCTTTGAGTTCTCATGGGACCAAATAGGTCAGTGTGAACTAACTCCAAGATTCTTTTTGTTGAATAGTCTTTACTTTTAAAACTAGATTTTTTCATCTTCCCTTTCTGACATTCATGACACATAACATGATCAGGTTTAGTTAGGCTAGGTAGTCCTCTAACTTTTCTCTTTCTACTGATCTTAATCATGTTATCAAAATTTACATGACATAACCTTTTATGTCATAACCATGCATCCTCATTTTCACCAGTAAACAAGAAGTCTCAACATTGTCAAGATAAAATAAGTTACCTTTTGATTGTCCTCCTATTCCGACAAGCTTTCCACTTTCATCAAAGATTCTCACCTTCTTTCTTTCAAATGCCACTTGGTGACCTGAGTTGTTAAGCTGTGCTACACTTAGAAAATTGTAATTCAGTTCTTTTACCCAATAAGCATTATCACATCTGATTTTGTCATTTATCAATAAAGATCCTTTTCCTTTAACCATGGAAGGTGTATCATTACCCATTTTTACTAAACCTCCATTATAATGCTCAAGATGATCAAACTTATCTTCATCACCAATCATGTGATGTGTACAACCACTATCAATGATCCAAGCATCATTTTTACTAACTTTAGAAATGAGTGTTGCTTCTACATACCTTTCCTCTTCCTCTGAATCATCATTCATTACAACAAACACAACCTCAACATCATCATCTGTGTTGGTGTCTGTATCATTCTCTTCAACAAAGTAACATACCTTTTTAGCTTTATCTTTGTGATCTCAGTTATCTCTATTGTACTATCGGTTATCTCTGTTATTCCTTCTTCCATAGCTTCCACCTCTAGATCTGTCTCTATCATTCTCATCTTATTTCCTATTCAGGCATCTAGTAGCAATATGACCAACTTATTTACAATTAAAACAAGCTAAATGTAATTTACCCTTATCATAAAAGAAGACTCAATAGTTGGTACAACACTGTTATCATAATTGTTTAGCTCAAAAGTGGTTAACTTTCCAATCAGACTATCAAGAGCAAGTGTGCTATTAGGTGTAGACCTCATTTCATGAATTGTAGATATTCTGATTACATAGACATGCAAAAGTTTTCTCAAGATTTTACTTACCACAATATCATCATCAATGATACCACCAGCTCCACAAATAGCATTGACAACCTCTTTG
The DNA here is from genome assembly GCA_027943335.1 of Chamaecyparis obtusa. Lineage (NCBI taxonomy): Eukaryota > Viridiplantae > Streptophyta > Pinopsida > Cupressales > Cupressaceae > Chamaecyparis > Chamaecyparis obtusa. Next base: position 734,360 of record BSBK01006276.1, read on the forward strand.
ATTCGGTTTGAGTACTGTACTATGTTTTCTCCTTCCTTCATTTTCATATCATCAAATTTGCATCTCAAGCTTTCAGCTCTGGCTCTCATCACATTTGCATCACCACCATGTACTAGGGAAAGTTTCTCCCACATTTCCTTTGAATTAGTGTAGTCCTTGATGTCTTGAAATTTAGCATCAGTAGGAGCAGCAACTATCTCTATCATAGTGATGTTGTGTTCATGTCGGTCTCTTAACTAAACAAGAGTCAAAGGACTAGGTGGTTGTAAATAGCCATTATCCAGTAAAGGTATAGAAGATTCTCCAATTCCAGATAGATGAAGTTTAATCTGACTTTTCCATGTACTAAAGTTATCCTTGTTCAGTCGACACTTCCCTCTTATACATCTTGTAATGTTTCTATTGAAGTCCTTAAAACTTTGTTCCAAGAAATAAATGTGCTCTGATACCAATTGTTAGAATAACTAAGAGGGGGGGGGGTGAATCAATTAGATTAGTTATCCTATAGTCCCAAATACAAAGATGTAACACTTAAAATAATTCTAATAAATTCTACAGCTTGGTAACATAAACTATTAAACTCTTTGTTCCTTTTACTAATTACCAATTAATTAACTCACTTTGATTACTAACCAAATCAAATATGTAGCATGTAAAGTATGACAATAAAAAATCATCACAAAAACACATAACACAATGATTTAACGTGGAAACCCTACTAAGGGAAAAACCACCTGGGACCAGTAACCCAAAATAATTTTCACTCTTCTGAAGTGAGCTTGGTGAAGAGTCAACCCTGTTAAAGGTTACAAACACACTATTAGGTGTGACCTTGTTAGAGGATTTAAGACTAACAGTTAAACTTCAACCATCATTCACTATGGGGTCAATAAGATAACAATGTACATTCCTTGAATCCCATAGGGGCATAACATAAGATAGTTAAGTCCACTCGGTTAGGAGATTTTTTGTATCAATGGTTAAACTGAAATAGTAGTTGATCTGATTATAATACAACTCAATTTGCAAATGTTCAGATCTATTCTAAGCCCATACAAATCCTATGATCAATATTTCAATTCACTTCCTCAACTTACTTTCATTCGGTAATAGCTCTCTGATGCTTGCTTCTACAGTTTAATTCTCCTTCAACCAGTCTAATCAGGCATGCATGAAACTGCATTCATGCAAAATTTCTACAGTCTTCCTTCTTCTAGCATAGTTTCATAAAGAAACTCATATCTCTTATATAGAAAGATAAACTGTTTTCATATCAACCATCAAATTTTTCTACTTATCCTTCTTCATTGATTTTGGCTCTTAAACGTTCATCAACAGTTGTGTCAATAACACATTTTAATTCCATTCTTTAGATCTTCTTCAAATTTTATCAGTCATGCATCTCATAACAAAATTTATCCTCAATCTTGAAATCATAACAATTTCCAGCTCATCATTTTTGTCATCTAAACTAAGCATTTAATACCCATACTCGGTTAACAAAGAAATGTGTCAGTGTGTTGGTGCTCAAAAACACTAGACCATTTTGAGGCCAACTGACATGCACACACAAGTGCCTCTGCAATTATGGCTTGATTGAGCCAAGGCTAGTAGGCCTGAATTCACAAGTTCCCTATGCTACACAAATGCACGCACAAACAAACATTCCTTCCAAAGGGGTAAACAATCTTTGGAGGAAAATAATAATATCTCCTAAATAGCTATATTAGTATGACATCTAAACTAAGATCTAAAACTATCCCTAAAACCTAATTGAATTCTTTATAAAGGAGTTAGATATAATATGTAAACTACAGAAAGAACCAAATAACAATTTCAAATGAAAAGAGATCAGTGCCTTAATACAGTTTTGGGTATAGAGTCATATATTTTCAATCTTACATATAGTCAGAGGCAATTTTAAGGGAACTCACTCCTATAAAGCGAGACTATCATCCTACATGCTTCTATTGAATCACAATGTAAAATAATTTATACAATTAATCCTATCAATTTTAACCCAAATTAAGAGGCCGAAAGGAATAACAATAGGTTCACAAACCATGCAATTGCTATTCGAATTGTACAAATTAATTATGAATCATAAAAAATCAAGGAAACAATATAGTAGAACACCCTAGTATAAAGAGCATCTAAAAAACTAATCGAAAATAACAGATATATAACCTCAAAAGGTATAAAACAACTTATTTGGCATTAGCACTTGAAGAATTGAATATTAGGTCCAAATCTGTAGTTCAGGAGTTTTTCCCAATTGTTTGTCGTGATGTCTTTTGCTTACAAATATTTGAATATAAATATATTTTCCAATGGTTTCCTGTGAAAAGACATACCTTTTCACAGAACCTAATCCCTAAAACTAACCCCCAAAAATATACATTAACCATAAAAATGACTTTTAGGGAAACACATTTCCCGTACAACAAATTTGATTTGTTATGTCTTCAGGTGTTTACGTATAAAAAATCCAAATCCTCACGTTAATGCTTGCACAAAAACACCCAGCATTAGTAAATAAAATTTAAAATTAAATTTATTATATTCTATAATATTTTAGGATTTTAAAATGATCCTAAAAATCACTCATTTATTAATTAATGATATATCCAAATAAAACATTAATAAAATTATGATATAACTCACACAAGTACATTTGATAAATAAAAGTGCAAATAAAATTTAAATAATAATCATAAGTTGCCCACTTTTAATTTTTAAAACATAAAAATTTTCATTAATAATATAACACCTAAAACATTAAATAGAAATATGACATTATATTTTAAATTCAAAATTTTACTTTCATAATATATTAACCATAACATATTCATTTTAAAATACAAACATAAAGCAATATGAATAACATATAGAAATAATCCTAACACATTAGGGCACAAGAGACTTATAACTCACCCTAAAAAAGGGGAGCACATACTATAATATCACAATATAAAAATTATTTACTTAAGGCAAGTATTAATTTAATAACAACCCTAATGTTTTAAAATATTTCTAATGTAAAAAATAATATTATAACCATTTTTATAAAACACATTTAGGGTCTTTGAAATAAAATAGTCTCAAATTTCAGACACAAACCCTAATATGCATATATTTATAAATCAATTAATTTACAAAATGAAAAGTTAAAATCAAAATAAAGTAAGATAAAATCATTTATACCCTCTTTACCCTAATAGATAGATTTTTAAAAATTAATAGGGTAAAATAAAAAGTTACATTTAAGTAATTTGAAACTAAAAAATTAATGTCAATTAACATTTTTTCAAAACCTATGAACATAGTAATTTTACCAAAATAAATTATTTTAATATACTTTTCCACTTTAATGTTTTTAGGGTAAATTACAAATTAAATTTAAAAAAAGTACTCACATTAGAAAAACAATAATCTCGTGAAATGTAAAGCCTTTTTGAAACACACATACTAAAGAAAAACAATATATTTATTCTCCTAATAATTTATTTCTAAATTATTAAAAGGAAATAAAATAATCTTAAATTAATACCTTTATTTGTACCCACATTCTCAAGGAATAACATAGGTCAATCGGTAAGGGTAGAGTCGGGTAGTTAGGTTAGGAAGAAAGGATGGGTCGAGAGGTCGAGTGTTCAACTCCCTCTCCCCATTCTATTTTCCTAAAATCAAGAAAATAAATAATACATAGGAAAATAATATTGAATTTAAAATTATTAAAGAAAGAAATACTCTCTGTGAGAAATTATGTTGACTTTTCACCTAATGTTTCATTTATTTAGAACCTAAAATTTTTGGTGTCAACACGGTGAATACAAGCTCGGTTAATACTATCGCTTGGTATACACAACACTGGCTCGATGTATACTAAAGTCTTCATTTACCGACCACATTGCCTTGTACAATTTTTCTTCCTCCTCCATAATAGATTAATGCAACATAATCAAGTAAAAAATATGAGATCATAGACTCATCAATAATTTACCCAAAGTATTCATTATCCTCATCTGTCATATCCATCTTTCACGATGTAGATATCTCAGTTCTTCATCTTTCCTCTCCCTTTTACAATTGTTTAGATGTTTGTAACTATCATGATAAGTGCTGTCAAAACTAGTTGACATCAATGACAACATAATGAATGATTTAATTATCTTACATATCATTTTAGTAACTCGGTGATCTCTAATAACTGATCTTCAAGTCATTCAAGTATTCAATCAGTTGTAGTTCATCATGTTACTGGTTAGTTATGATTAAGTTTTGTTGTCTAGTTGACAACTAGTTGTCAACTTCAACAACCTTCTACCTCTTAGGCATGTATATCATTGTCTTAACCTTTTTAAAGGTTTATCACCCCTTTAAACACCTTAGAACTTCTAAAACCCTCCTACAAGCCTTTTAGGCCTATTTTGCCACTATAGGCAATTTACATATTTTAGCACTTAAAGTGATTTTACATCATTTGATTGGCTCTTTTAGCCATTTTACATCCATTAGAGACCTTTATAGGTCATCACCATAATGCTACTAACCTAGGATAAATTTAATCTCCCCTAGTGACCCCTAGGTACCCTTATCCCTTACCAATGCCATTTAATGGCTTACAATGCATGGTCCTTCACAAAGGACTTAAAATCATTTCAAAACATTATCAAATGACATTTAAGGTCTATTACAACATTAAGTGACACTTGAGATCATGTTTTCACTCAAATCCATCCAAGGATCTATCGATGACCCTGGTATGCCTCCATGGTTCATGCTTTGTCCTTGGTGCTCCTGCACCATACTCCTCAACTTTGAAAACTTTCCAAGCCCTCTTGTAAACTTGTAAGTACAAACATGGTGGTCTTCATTCTGCAAATGATGAGGGACTTCACAAGTTCTTTTCACACATATCAACTAGGCTTCAAAGAAACCTGACTACAACCACCTAACTGCCCAAAACTATTCCATAACAGTCATAAAACTAACTGTCAAAATCAAATAGATCAATGATCAAAGCTTTTAGATTATGAGAACATGTATATTCAGTGGAGGCTAGAAGGGATATTTGTGAAGATTTGCTAGATCTCTAATATTATAGAGATTATCTTCTTTATTGAGTTGATGTGGGACAAAGGTAACATAGGTCTATGAAACCTTCACAAATATCCCTTCTTTAACCTCCACTCATACCTCTTCTCAGATCCTGGAAACTTTTCAAAGAAACAGGTGATGAACATGTAGATTTGCCTAAGCACTATTGGGAGCTTACCTTGCAACACATGTACTATTGTGAAAAATCATCACAAGTCCATTTGTTGTAGGGTATAGTTCCTAGTAATGTGTGGTCAAATCTGCATGTTTGTCACATGTGCATATACCTTCTTTGATCGACTCTTATATGCACAAGTGATGAACATTCACATTTGCCTAAGTAGTACTGTGATATACTTAAATGGAATACACCAAGAAGTACAAAATGATGAATGCTCAATTGTTTTAATGAACAGGTGATGAACATGAAGATTTTCCTAAGCACTACTGGGAGCTAACCCAAAAACACATGTACTATTATGAAAATCATCACAAGTCCATTTTTTGCTAGGTCTAGTTCCCAGTAATGCATGGTAAAATCTACATGTTTGTAAAATGTAAATGAAATACTTTGTGCCTGGCATACTTAAATGGAATACACCAAGAAGTACCAAGTGATGAATGCTCAATTGTTGTAATGGAAAAGCATTAGAATCATCCATTTCTAGACCTTGATTTTCTATAGTCTTAATGATTTTTCTATAGTCCTAATGATTTTTCTTATTTTGTCTTTTGTCCCTTTTTGATTTCCTATGTCTGTGCTTAGTGACAAGATTTTGAACATTGTTGTCAAAGCGTGTTTCTTTTTTTGATTTTCATGGGGTTCCGCATTGTTTGTTGCTCATGATAAATTAGGCCTTGAATTTGAATTTTTGTTCATTGTTTTATTTTAGCTTGATATTTCATTCATTTTTCATATACACAAAGACTATGCATGTTGATTAAAAGATGAGATGTTTGATTTACATTTATTGTTCATGATTGTAAATGGTTAATATTTCTGATGGTACTCCTTGGTGTATTCCATTTAAACATAATCATGTTTCTATGGCTATGATAAATATCCCCCCATGTTGAGAAAATTAGAGTTGACAAAATAGTTGTTCAACGATTGTATCTACCATTAGAGCCACTTCATATGCACAGGTGATGAACATGCATATTTGTGTAAGCACTAATGGGAGCTTACCCTGCAACACATGTAATATTGAAAAAAATCAGCACAAGTCCATTTGTTGTAGGAATTAGCTCCCAATAATGCTTGGTCAACAAATATGCATGTTTTTCACTTGTACATATATCTTCTCTGATCGAGTCTTATATGCACAGGTGATGAAAATTCAGATTTGCCTAAGTAGTACTATGATGAACAGGTGATGAACATGCAGATTTTCCTAAGCACTACTTGGAGCTGACCCTGCAACACATGTACTATTGTGAAAAATCATCACAAGTCCATTTGTTGCAGGGTCTAGTTCCCAGCAATGCTTGGTCAAATTTGCATGTTTGTCACATATGCATATACCTTCTCTGATCGAGTCTTATATGCACATGTTGAGGTTGTATATGCACAAGTTTTACATGATTGTGTTTTACATATATAACACAATAATAATATTAGTTTGTGTTTTACATGATTTAACTCCCCAAATACACTACTGGCTAAATTTTGAACATATATAAATAGAATACTTTGTCCCTGATATACTTAAATGGAATACACCAAGAAGTACCAATGATGAATGCTCAATTGATGTAATGAACGTGTGATAAATTAGGCCTTGAATTTGAATTTTTGTTCATTATTTTATTTCAGCTTGATATTTCAATCATTTCTCATATGCTCAATTGTTGTAATGGAAAAACATTAGAATCGTCCATTTCTAAAACTTGATTTTCTAGTCTTAATGATTTTTCTATAGTCCTAATGATTTTCCTTATTTTTTGTCTTTTGACCCTTTTTGATTTCCTATGTCTGTGCTTGGTGATAGGATTTTGAACATTGTCGACAGTGTGTTTCTTTTTTTGATTGTTATGGGGTTCCACATTTTTTGTTTCTCTTGATAAATTAGGCCTTGAATTTGAATTTGTATTCACTGTTTTATTTCAACTTGATATTTCATTCATTTTTCATATATACAGAGACTACACATGTTGATAACAAGATGAGCTATTTGATTTAGGTTTATTATTCATAATTGTAAATGGTCAATATTTTTGATGGTGCTGCTTGGTGTATTCCATTTAAAAATAATCATATTTCTATGGCTATGATAAATGTCCCTCTATGTTGAGAAAATTAGAGTTGACAAAATGGTTGTTCAACGATTGTATCTTCTATTAGAGACACTTTATATGCATAGGTGATGAACATACAGATTTGCATAAGCACTACTAGGAGCTTACCTAGCAACACATGTACTATTGTGAAAATCATATCACAAGTCCATTTTCTACTGGGCTACCTCCCAGTAATGCTTGGTCAAATCTGCATGTTTGCTACTGGGTCTAGCTCCCAGTAATGTTTTGTCAAATCTGCATGTTTTTCACCTGTTTATATACCAAATGATGAATGCTCAATTGTTGTAATTGAAAATCATCAAAACCATTCATTTCTACAGTATTAATGATTTTTCTATAGTTGTAATGATTTTTCTTATTTCTTGTCTTTTGTCCCTTTTTGATTTCCTATGTCTATGCTTGGTGACAGGATTTTGTCACCTTCTTTTGATGATATATTTCATTCACTCTATGTGGAATACTATTTTTTTCACTACTTTATTTTAGCTTGATATTTTATTCATTTTTCATATACACAGAGACTACAATTATTGCTAATAAAAAATGAGCCATTTGATTTAGGTTTACTGTTCATGATTGTAAATGGTTAATATTTATGATGGTACTCCTTGCTGTATTCCATTTAAAAATAATCAGGTTGCAAACAAATCATCCTTCTTCCACCAACGAGTCATTCCATTCAAGAAAGACCATGTCTAACAATATCAGCCTAGAACAAAAAAAGGAGACTATTGCTAGATTATGGTCTAACTTTAAAAGAAAAGGTGATAGAAAATGTTATTGTCCCTACAAAATTTGCAAGGGCTTAAAGACTCAAAGATATCTAATCAAAACAAGCAAGGAACATTGTAGGCAACATGGTCACATTAAAGGGGGAAACAAATTTCGTCCATTGGTATGTATTTTAATAATTTATAAAATACATAAGAGATGATTTAATGATGACATCATGGTCATGGTTAATTTAAGGTCATCATTTTGATATAGGTCAACCACCTTGGGTTTCATGTTATGGACCATAAAAATTTAGAGAATGTGGATTTCCAAATGAGGGAACATGGAGGTGTGAATATTGAAGTAGAAGGTAATGATCCCATGGAAGAAGATCACGATGATCAAGATGATGATGATGATGATGAATTTGATGTGCCTATACTTGAGAAGGCATGCGATCCCCTATACAAAGGCTCCCAAACAACTCTTCTTGTCATTGTATTGTTGTTGGTGAACTTGAAGGTTATGAATGGTTTATCCAACATAGCAATCTGATGTAGGAGCATCCTGGGTGTGCAAAGCTGCTATTTTTGGAAAGTTGCTATTTTTAGTAAGTTTTCTGTTCGAGCTCAGAATGGTCTATTTTCTTTCCTGGAGCTTCATTTTGGTCATATTAGCCTACGAGTAAAGTTTCATTGCCAAATCAAGTCTAGTTTTGAAGATATTGAAATTTTTTGGTATTGGCAGCAGGGTATAGAAACTTTGAAATTAGTTTTGAAGGCTTTAGAGGCCCTGAATGAGGTAGAAACTTCGGATGAATGAAGCTTTCTTGATTCATGTGTTGTAGAGAACTTTGCGCCCTTTCCAAAATGGGGTCATAATAGTCAATCAAGTCAATGGGTGATGACTTATGGTCTTTGAAAGTTGGGCCACCTGAAATGGCTGACAATAATTTTTCTTCAAATGTTTTGTTTAGGTTTCAAAAGTTGTTTTGGGCCAACTATGATGTAATAAAATGAAAAATAAAATAATTCTAAGTTTGGTCGGCCTTAGAGGCTAAATTTTTGGAACCTTCCTAGGTAGTGGAAAATTGCCTATATAACAAAGGCCCGTAGTGTTGTCTAGGGTAGTTTGGAGTAGTTTAGAGTAGTTTTGGGTAATAATTTGAGGCTTTTTCCTATAGAATATTGTAAGGGAAATGCCCATGTGGCTTTGCATATTGTAATTATGAAATTTTTAATTCCAAATTTTTGGAGATAATAAGAAGTTCATTTTATGTTCTTGCAAATTGTTGTTCTTTCTCTATTTCTATTATGTGTTTGTAGTATTAAGAGGAGCACCCTTCATCACAATCAAACGTATGTTAAGGCATGTCATATTTTTTCATTTTTTTGTCATAATTTTCTTACAGTTAAAAAAGGGTGAATCATGTACCAATTAATATTCTTTATATTAATAAATTATATTTTTGGTCGTAGGTTGATAGGTGAGTGTTTTTTACCATCATCAAATATTCTACCTCACTCATACCGAGAATTATCTTAAATTATGAAAGATATTGGAATGGAGTATCAAACAATACATGCATGTCTGAATGATCATATTATATATCATAAACAACATGAATTTGCAACAAAATGCCCTAATTTTCATATTAGTAGATATCAATAAGATCAAATAAAAAAAAAGGAACCTCGCAAGGTTCTTCGGTATATTCCCATTATTCCACGTCTACAACAATTACTTAGGTGCAATAGCTTGGCACAATTTATGGATTACCATGCACAAAATATAAGTCAAGATGAAATTATGAAAATGCCTGTGGATGGTTTGACATTTAAGGAAATAGAGGAAACTTGGACACACTTTAAAGAAGAACCTCGTAATCTCAAGCTTTCATTGGCAATGGACGGTGTCAATCTATTTGGAGAGATGAGATCTATTTACTCGGTGTGTACTATTTTTGTTATCAATAATAACATTCCTCCTTGGATGTCCATAAAGAGGGAGCACATAATGTTGACAATGTTTGTTCCAGGTATTTTTTCATTTAATAGTCATCTAAATTAATTTATTATAAATAATCCATCAAAATGGTCATAACAATTATGTAATGTTTTTGTTCATTCAACTAGGTAAGTACCAAGTTAAAGATATGAATATACATATTGAGCCCCTTATTGATGAGTTGATGGTGTTATGTAATGGGTTCACTATGTATGACATCTCTAGACCAATAGGACAAAGATAATTTCAATTCCATGCAATGCTTGTATGGACATACATGATGCCCCTAGGCTAACACATTTTTGTGGTATGTTCTCTTCTTAACACCTCTTTTTTAGTATGTTATAGTGCTAACACAAAATTAACATATTTAATCCAATTATAAATGATCTTCTAGGTATTTAGACAAAGGGAAAATTTGCATATCTAGTTTGTGGTCCAAAGATGAAATCTTGTCATTCAAAAATTTTAGGAAAGTAGGTGTTTGATGAGCCTAGACACTTTCTCCACAAAAATCATAAGTACCGAATTACCAAAAAACATATTTTCAATGGGAAAGAAGAGACTACATCAAAGCCACATAGAATGCCACCTCACTTATGGAAGTTGGAATACAATAAAATAAATCATTGAGGTAATGTCATTCCATCTAATGATTTTTGTTTGAAATTTATATATTGATATTTTGTTTTGTTCACTGATGATGTAATTGATGCTCATGAAGGTCTTCAAGGCATTAATGACCAACTTCCAAAAGGACTAAAAATTTATCCTACATAATTTACTAGATTACAGTACTATGAGAAACTCTCAATCGTGCATTTGTTTGATGCTATGAATATTGGAAAGAATGTAACATAGACATTATGGAAAATATTGGATGGAAGGCATGACAAAGACAAAATTGTCAAAATTTGTAGTGACATTGAAGAATCCAACCATGCAATGAAAAATGTCATTCAATCAAATAACAATGGAGACTAGGTTGATATAAGTGCCCTTACTTGGTTATTTTCAGAGCAGTAGAGCAATGCTATATAAGAAGTCATAAAAAAAATATGATTTCCCATGGGATTTGTTGCAAACATAAACAATCTCATATCAAAGAAAAGTGAATTTGGGCCAGGGATGAAAACACACAATTGACATACATTTATTAAGGTAATTCATGTTATTTTGTATTCACTATATATATGTATACTGCATGTAATTTTCATTGTATTATTTTATAAAATATTGATAAGATAATTTTTACAATTATTGCAACATGTTCTAGCTCTATCTCTCCCACGCCACTTTGACAATAGTGTCAAACAAGTTATATATGATCTTGGAAAATACATGAGGTGGTTGTCATCAAAAGAAATCAATAAAGAAAATATAAAATATTGGAAGAGAAAAATTTCTCATCTTATGTGTGAAATGAAAAAAGTGTCTACCTTCAACTTTTTTCAATGCATAAGAACACTACCTCATACATCAAGTTGAGGAAATTGAATTGTGTGGACCTATACAAACTAGGTCAATGTGGATGGTTGATAGACACTTGAAATTTTTGAAGGACTTGGTTCGATAGAGAGGACACCCTGAGAGTTCTATGGTGGAGGGATATATGGTATACCCGACCATGGTGTACATTAGTAGATCATGTTTGGGATCCATGTAGATCATATTTGGGATCCCAACTCCATTAACAAATTCAAAGGGGAGTACTTGATGGGGAAATGTAGATTGACAAAAGTGAGAGGTAATTATAAGATATTATTGTAGTTAACTAATTCTTATAAATCTTTAATATAAGTTATTTGCAATTGGTCTATTTTTTTATATAGTTGGTCAAGAGTGGGATGCAATACAATTGGATATTGTGAAAAATATTTATTGGATGATGGTATGTATTAAACAATGTCAATAAAATGGTTTCTTATTAACATGGGGAGGTGTTGCTTCATTGGTTAAAGAAGCTCATCGTAATGAAGATTCCAATGTTACGCCAATGGTAATTGATCTAGCATATGGTTTAAGAGGTAAAGAGGTACGTAAAAAATTATTAATGATCATGACCCATATGTTTCATATCAACTCACGATGCAAATAATTTTCACATGCTTGAAAAATTGCAGGTCAAGCAACACAAAGCTATGTACTATCATGGCCACAAATTTTGCATAAAAAATTGGATGACATGAAGAAAACTTGTGATTTTGGGATAACCACAATCTTCAAGGTCACTAACATATTAGCTACAAATGACATACATCCTCAACAATATCAAAATCAATACTATGGAATCCTAGATGATATACTTGAGTGTGACTTTAACTCCTTCAAATTAGTTCTATTCATCGTCAAATTGTACAGGCTACGACTGAATCAAAATTATCCTGATAGAATTATTATTCAAAATGATAATGGATTTACAATGATTAATACAAGGTCATTTGAGCCAGTTGGAGATGATCCATATGTTCTTCCAAGCCAATGTGAGCAAGTGTTTTACTTAGAGGTTCCACATAAACTAGGTTGGTCATTTGTTGTTACACATGATTCAGTAGGAAGGTTGATAAAGTATAATGTGATGGAAGAAGAAGATATTGAAGAAGAAGAAGAAGATGATGATGATGAAGAAGAAGATGGTGGTGGTAGTCGTGATGATGATGATGATGATGATGACGACGATGATGATGATGATGACGATGATGATGATGATGACGATGATAGAAATGATGATGAGATGGATGAAGAAGATGATCAATGACATGATTGAAATGTACAAGGTATGTGATTTAATTATTTATATATATTTATATTGATTAGTATATATATTTAAGATTAATTTATTGATTTCAATTCTAATGATTACATATTTATTGTGTTCAGTTCTAATGATTAAAACATATGTGATTTTTGATTACCAATGTGTTTCTTATGATGCTCTATTAATTATTGTTGATACATGTATACATTTTGTTTGATTGTCACCCTTTCTGGAAACAGGCAATTGACTACACACAATGTCACCCTTTCTGTTGACAATCTTGCATTCTATATATAAGGTAAAGGTAATTTATTCATGTTTATGATCTTGGATATTGTTCATGTTGTCTTTTATGTAATTTTTAGCGTACGTATCATGTAATTTTTAGCTAACTTAAGATAAATGATTCACATATGCATTAGTGAAACTTTGACATAGTCAAGGATGGAGGATCCAATTAAGGACTATTTGACCTTGTAGCCAAACCACAACATAGTGAAAATTCACAAAAACAACACCAGATCTGACATAGAACTAAATCTTTTATTCATCAAATCACTGATTACATACAATGTGTTGGGTTGTAAGGCCTTCTCAGTTATGGCCAAGTATAAAACAATGTAACAATCTACAAGATCACACTAGATCCAATACTTTATCAGCTAGCCTAGGTCTGTAACACAACAAGGACACTGGTAGGAGTACTAGGAAAGATCTGAACTTGTACTTCAACTTCCAAGCAATCTTCCTACTCCTAATCTCGCAAGCTACTAACTCTAATTTTACAACTACAACAAGATTTCACAAGATCTTTTCCACAAGTTCAACTCAATGGTCATCTACCAATTGATTCCTAAACAACTACCCAAGAAACCCCTTAAATACTAATCTTTAGCCACAGTCGGCTAGAAGAAACAATTAACTCCCCAAGCCAACTTGTTATCTAAAATAACAAACATTAAATGAAATACAAGTCAACTCTCAAATAGCCTTACAATCATTAACTAATCCATGTCAGCCTCTAGATCCACATAGGAGAATGTGACATCATCTACCAACCATAAATCCAACAAGTCAGCTAAGAAAACCCTCAAGAACACTAGTCAGTAAGACTGATTATCGAGCAGCAGAGAAATAACTGAGCACCAGTGAACCAACCATGCCAAGCATCATCGAGCAATGCAGTTATCACTAAGCACCAAGAATAATTGAGGCCTTTAGCTATCAAGAGTTCTTTAGCAACTGACCAACCTGGTAAACATAGAAATTGAGTAACCATACTCCAAAACTGAGTAGAACACCTCTCTAACTGAGATCAAAACCACAAAATTGCCTTCCAAAGAAAACATATTTTTGGTTGATACAAGATTTCCAAGAATGCTAGGATGCTCCTGCATCAGACACCCCAGGTAACAAATATTTTCATACAAGAAAATCAAGAATGCCTCAAGGGAATCATAATAGGTATGTCGAATCTATTCTTAACCCAGATCTCCTCTTGCTATTCACCCCAAGTAGTCTTCACTTCATTCATTGTTCCTTGCAGTAGATTCTCCCACTTTCCACTTCTCTGATCCTTCCAGTCTACAATTGATAACAACTGATTCCAACCACCCTTACTACTACCGACCTCATTAGTACTTCAGTAAGGTTCATTCACATCAGATTCCTCGATCAACTCAGTATCCTCTGCATCCCTCTATGTCACAAATGTCATCATCTATTGTACCATCTTTTTCAGAAAGACCATATGTCTCTTGATCTCAACAAACTCATCAGAGATATCATTCTCCTTCTCATTCACACTAGTCTTTGTAGGAATAGGTTCATCAACCCTATGTTCTTGAGGTTTGTCATATAGATAAAAATGAATTACTCCACATTCCTTCATCCCTATTTCTTGTAAAGGAATCAACTTATGCCTAGATCCTTCATGCCTAACCACATAGGTGTTATCATGACCATCAAACAAAACATTTCTATCAAACTACCATGGTCTATCGAGCAACATATGACAAGCATCCATCGGTAATACATCACACAATATCTCATCTTGGTAAGATCCAATCTGAAAATTAACCAAGCATTTCTCTTCAACTCTAACCTTAGAGACATCTTGTATCCAACTAACTTGATAAGGTTTAGGGTGTTTCCTTCTTTCAAAATTCAATTTACTAACCATCTCTTCTAAAAAAAAATTCTCAGAACTGCCACCATCAACTATGACATTACATACCTTATTCTTGCACTTACATCTAGTTCTGAACATATTTCTCCTTTGCACTGGTTCATGGACACATGCAGCTAACCTCCTAGTGATAAGAGACTCACCCTTCTCTACCTCATTTACAATGTCTTCATTAGCTGCTAGTGCAACCCTTTTCTTAGGATATTGAAAACTTCTATGACCAGCTTCACCATAGTTATAGCAAGTACCAATAAACTCATGCTTCCATCTTCCCCTCTGTCCAACATTGGAATTCTTATTAACTTGTCCACTGCCAAATCCCACATCAACTTTCATAGGATTCTCTTTAGCAACTGTCTCACCAATTTTACCACCTTTGTTTCTATAGCTCTATCTTCCTTCAAAATTCTTATTCAGCTTCTCCTCAATCTTCAATGCCATCTAATAAGAATCTCCTATAGTTGTCATCTGAATAGTAAGTAACTCCTCTTGAATACTAGGTCTCAAGCCATAGACATACCTAGAAACCTTCTCTTTATTAGCTTTCGAATGACCAGTCCTAATCAGGATCCTATAAAACTCCTTGGTATACTCTTGTACCAATTTGTTAGTCTTCTTCAAAGCTTGCATCTTCTTAAACATCTCCAATTCATATTCCACTGGAATGAATTGCTTCTTCAACTTGTCAACCATTCGGTTCCATCTAGCAATCTTTTCTTTTCCTCTTCTACCTCTTTCCAACTGAACTTCTCTCCACCAAATATTTGCATGACCCTTCAATTTAGTCTTTGCAAATCTAACTCTATCAAGATCTTCAATCTCTTCCTACTTGAAGTACTCATCGATCTCATTAGTCCAACCAATCAACTCTTCACGTCTAAGGATTCCAAAATATGCAAAAACTTCAATCCTAGGTCTCTTCCCAATCTTAGACATGGCCTTCAGGATTCTATTCTCTTTTGGATCCCTAACTTCTTCGACAACTTCTTCAAAATGATCTTCCTCTTCAGATTCATCATCACTATCCTCTTTCAAGGTAGTCTTCTTTCTCAACTCCTCTTGTAGGTCTCACTCTTATTTCTACAAGATCTAATTTTTAGATCTGAAACTAGATCCAACCTTCACTCTACAACAAGATCCAACCTTCGCTTTGATACCACCTGACACAGTCAAGGATGGAGGATCCAATTAAGGACTATCCAACCTTGCAACCAAACCACAAGATAATGAAAATTCACAATAACAACACCAAATCTAACATAGAATTGAATATTTTATTCATCAAATCATTGATTACATACAATGTGTCGGGCTATAAGGCATTCCCAATTACAGACAAGTACAAAACAATGTAACAATCTACAATATCACACTAGATCCAATACTTTCTCATCTAGCCTAGATCTATAACATAGTAGGACATTGGTAGGAGTACCAGGAAAGATCTAAACTTGTACTCCAACTTCCAAGCAATCTTCCTGATCCTAAGCTCGCAAGCTACTAACACTAATTTTACAACTACAACAAGATCTTGCAGGGTCTTTTCCACAAGTTCACCTCAATGGTCATCTACCAACTGATTCCTAAACAACTACCCAAGTAACCCCTTAAATACTAATATTTAGCCACAGTCAGCTAGAAGAAACAATTAGCTCCCCAAGCCAAGTCGGCATCTAAAATAACAAACATTGAATGAAATACAAGTTGGCTCTCAAATAGCCTTACAATCATTAACTAATCCATGTTGGCCTCCAGATCCACATAGGAGAATGTGACATCAACTACCAACCATAAATCCAGCAAGTCAACTGAGAAAACCCTCAAGAACACCAGTCGATAAGACCGATTACCAAGCAGCAAAGAAATAATCGAGCACCAGTGAATTGACCACGCCAAGCATCACTGAGCAACACAGTTATTGTCAAGCACTAGGAATAACTGAGGCCTTCAGCTACCGAGTGTTCTTTAGCAATCGACCAACCTAATAAACATAGAAACTGAGCAACCAGACTCCAAAACTGAGTAGAACACCTCTCCAACAGAGATCAAAACCACAAAAATGCCTTCCAAAGAAAACATATTTTTGGTTGATATAGGATTGCCAAGAATCCTAGGATTCTCCTACATCAAACTCCCTTAGTTTAGTTAGAACATATGTGATTTATGATTACCAATGTATTGCTTATGATGCTCAATTAATTGATGTTGATACATGTATATATTTTATTTGATTGTCACCCTTTCTGGAAATAGGAAATTGACTCTACACATCATCACCCCTTTTGTTGATGATCTTGCATTCCATATATAAGGTAAAGGCAATTTGTTCATGTTTATGATCTCGCATATTGTTCATGTTGTCTTTTATGTAATTTGTAGCATACATATCATGTAATTTTTAGCTAACTTAAGATAAATGATTAACATATGTAGGAAATTTAACCCCTTTGACGAGGATCTTGCATAGTGACGCGGATCAACAGGTATAAGTCAATATTCCACCCTATATATATATATATATATATAGATATAGATATGTATATATATATATACATACATATATATATATATATATAGATATAGATATGTATATATATATATACATACATATATATATATATATATAGATATAGATATGTATGTATATATATCTATATCTATATCTATATATATATATATATAGATATAGATATGTATGTATATATATCTATATATAGATATAGATATGTATGTATATATATCTATATATAGATATAGATATGTATGTATATATATCTATATCTATATATATACATATATGTATATATATATATATATATATATATATACATATATATATATATGTGTGTGTGTATATATATATATATATATATATATATATATATATATATATTACATAATTGACATAAAATTATGATTTCATTGTTTACTAATAAATAGACATAATTTTCTTATATTCTTCTTGTTTATCACTAAGCATGTACTCTGATTTCCTTTTACAATGATTGTCTCATCTCCTTATCAGTGACTTAATACCAATGCTCCCATACTTTGTTGACCCCTTATTATCTCTTCCTTGTTCAGTGGTAAAAAATACCAATTTTATAGATTAATACCTTAAATGTTACTTGATTGAATTCAAGTCTTATTTTTCTTGCGTGCTATGCTAAGGATATGACTTGTCTTCATCACTTTTTTGATCCTTTTATATGATTCCTTTTTTTTGTGTGTTTCCTTCATTTTCAACTTACATTTTATATCTCCCACATATAGACAAAGAAGAACTGTATGGGTCACAAATCTATTCAAGACTTGATTATTCTATATATTGATTAATTATTAGCATTATATTGATTTGATTAATATTATGAATTGATAAACAATGTTGTTGATTATTTATTTAATTATTATCAAAATTCTATTTGAAGTGGGGACATGACAATATCTCATTTGATGGATTGCGGGAACCACCAAATAGGTACTTGTCAAATCTATCTTCCTCGAATGAGGGAAATGCGAAAATAGTAGATGAAAGTTCGACATGTAGTATGACTAAAATAGGGAGATCAACTAGAGGTCAAAAGATTAGAAAAAAATTCAATAAATGCATGAAATTTTTCCTTTCTCAAGGGGGTTCATGTTCTTATGATGATGAGACCAAAGGCGACATCAAGGTTCCCTTTTGGTACACACATCTTGAGAAAGAATGGGTACCCAATGAGCTACCTCCAATTAACACTAATTTTTGTGTTAACGAGAGGATATATCGCATAGCTCCATTCTCACTACATGGTTTGGGCCTATTTTCCATAGATGGGATAAAGGCATGTTACAAAAAAGTTTTTGAATTGATGGAGTATGTCAGACCTTGTTACAATTACAATGATTGGATGCAGATTGTTCAATATAAAAAAGTATGCGTAGGTATGCATTGTCAGCAAATTATATACAATGGAAAGAAAATGATCAAAGTAAAAGATTTTCTATGTACATTGATGGGAGACCAAAATCAACAAGGAATATTATGGGTTTTATAAATAGTACGTGACCTAGGTCAACTAATAAGCAACCCAATTACATATTTAAGGTGCATGAGGGGAATCATGTTTTTGTATGTGCGATAAAATCAATAAGTATAAGGGAAGAACTGCTAATAGATTACTATTTAAATTGCATAGATACAAACAAAGTTACTATCATAGGGGTGGTAAGTACTATATTCCATTTAAACTAACCTCAAGTTTGACTCTAATATACCATTTTTTTAATAATTTTTTTTGCTAAGTCTATTGCTTTTAGTTTGTTGAAGCTTTTATTTTAATCTTAGTCACAGGAAGACATGGATCCCCCACATGATAGAGGCTGCAAGGATGGTCCTCTCACCCATTCCTCAATAATGGTAAACCTTATTGTAATTTTACAAATTAGATAGTTGAAAAATGTTATATTATTATGTTATTTTATTTAGGGTGTTGGAGTTATTCTGATATTTTTACTGATATTCCTATCACAAATTGATGTTTAGGATAGGGGAAAAGAACTTGAAACAATAGAGGCAATAGCTCTAGATACAGATGAGGATATCCCAAATATGCCTAACCTTGTAAATATGGTGAAGAAAAAACTAAAAAAAGTTAGTGTAGAAATTATTTCCATTTTGGTCAATCCAAATCCAATTGACGAGACACTGGCAAGGAAAGAGGAATTGATGCGGTAAGCACATTTTTTTGAAGTAATAGTAATGAATCTTTAGTTATAAAAAAAGTTCATTAAAGGTTTATATTTTATACTCTTTTATATCGTGAACTAAAAAATGTATGTGTTCTTATTACATGATTTTTTGTTTACTCAAGTACCTGGTCATGGACATCACGGTGATGCCAGTACTAGCAGAACTCTGGCCACCTTAGGTAAAATAATCCTTAAGTTAACAAGTTACAAGGAATTTTTTCTTTGGAACATTCAAAAACTTCATTGGACTTACTGATTAGAATTGTATGTTTTTCATTGGACTTAATGATACCATAGACACATCTATAGGAAAAGGTACAGTTACAACTAATTCAAAATTTATAAGAAAATCTTCACTCAAACTTTATTGAAAGCTAATCTTACTTTTATTATTTTATAATGTCTTTGCTAACAATGTATTGTTCAGGTCATCAAATGCAAGTGACTCCTCCTAGAAGGTTGATCGACGTCCATCCAAGATTGCTGAGTGCAATGTCGACAACAAGGGGCATGAAAACATCGACACCTTCACGATCTATGCCTAGTAAATCCTTGTTTTTCTATATTTGGTTTTGTGTTAATTATGATTTGATAATTTCTACTTTAATCTTGGGTGCATCTCATAGTCGATTAATTTTGTGGAGTGGGAGATACACATTCAAGTAAAGAAAATCTATGTTTTGTTCTTTTAAATTTCTTTTTTTATTTATAGTTCTTTTAATTAATGAAATAATTGTAACACTACTATAAAATGGTGTGAATTTAACCCATGACGTAGTTGTTATTGCAGTGGACCCCCCTTTGGCGTAGGAACCTCTTGTTCCTGAACATATGAGGATGAGACATGTGTTGAGATTAGAAGTAGTAGAGGAGGGGAATGACGAGGATATTTATGCTTTGCTTAGCCATTACCTTAGAAAAATGAAAAATAAACAAAAAAAGAAATGATTGTAATTAACATTTTTTGCTAATGAAAGAATGTTGTCTTAATGGATGTAATTTTGTACTAGTAAATGTTGATGCATGATGTGTTAATTAATTATTCATGAATGTTGTGTGTTAATGAATTTTACATGTTAATGAATATTATGTGATTATAATGATTGAATGTTATATTTCAAAAATGGATGAATGAATGAATGAATGTTATTAGATGTTAATGTGGAATTTAGAGTGATGTTAAGGGGGGAAGGGCCAAATCATCTTCCACCTTCATGTGGTTGGCCTTGTTAAGTAGAGAATATTAAAATATTCTCAAAACCAAGTGAAGCTCAAATTAAACCAATGACATAGATTCAATGGTCAAAAACACCTACTTCTTATTCCATATTATTTCTCATTCACTTACTTTAAGAAATATTTTACTTCTTAAACATGTTCATCAACCAATCTACATCACCATGTTCATCAAATTAGATTTATAGATAAGAGAGTGAAATATGTAAATTAAAGCTTGATAGAGAATCTCAAATATACGTCTAACAAAGAATAACATTTTTAAACAGTAGTTAGTTTTCCATGAAATAGAAAATCCATTTTCATTGGGCTTTGAATGATGCCCATATTGGTTTAGGCTATGAATATTATTTTCTTGAAAGTTTCTAAAAAACTTTTTTAATAGATCCATTTTATTTTATGCATTATCTTGTGATTGTGTAATTTTAAAAGGTCACACTACTTCAAGACATTTAATCAAACATTTTTCTACCTTGCCCATGTTTCTACATTTTTCATATATATTAATGAATGGAATTTTAGCTGAAATAGAGCTGACAAAATTCCCCAATGTCTGTCCTACCATGTTCTATTTGAGGCATTTTGTTAAACAATTATAAATTTTATATGCCTGATCATTTCAAGAAAAATACATCTTTCCATTAAACCTTCATACCATGTTCTCTTTGAGGTATTCTATCACACAGTTCACATTCCTTTCTTTGTGCTTCCACATTTTGCATACATGTCTACCAGAGAATTTCCATAAAAAATATCTGAAAAAAATCTTCTATCATTTTTCCTTTGAAGGATGCTAATTCTCTATTCCACAAATCCATTTTGGTATAGACTAGGAAGCTATTGCAAAATGTTACATCTTTATAGATCCTTGAATCTAAGGTCATTAAGAAGACCAGGAACAATGAATATATCCAATACATTTTAAAGTAGGTTGGACATCCTGTAGAAGAGGGAGTGTGGATGGATGAGGCAAAACTGAAGAAGCATGACACTTCATTGGTAGAACTTATCTCAAGAGGACTTGAGATCAATCCACCCCAGGAGTATGGTGTAGGAGCCCTTGCCAAGGAAAAATACCAAGAAAGTGGTAAGAAGGATACCATATTTTTTCTTAGGTATATTTGGCTGGCCAATGTCCAAGGAGGATCAAGATATCCCAAGTTTTGTAATAAGTCCTAAATTGTGAAACCTAGTGGCCTAGGATGGTTTATAAATTCTATGGCTCACTAAGGTTGATAGGATAGTCGATGGGTAGAATTGTATTAGGTATGGTGGAATTGATGTTATTAACATCAAAATATGTTAGATCCACCTTGGGTAGACCCTATGAGTAATTCTATCAAGTTTTACACAACATTGCAAAATGTTGTCAACAACATTTGTTACAAAAGTTGCTAAATGACAACTAATTTTTGAAATGTTTTTATCCAATGTCTAAAAACACCTCAAATAGTTGGATTGGATGGAACAAGATACAAAATAGCATCAACGATCAATTCTGGGGGTTTTTGAGAAGATTTGTAGTGAAAATTCAAAAGATTGAATGCATAAAACTATATTTTTCATAGTTTTTGATTGGTAATTATCTTCCCCTGAGCCCGTGTGGATTGGAATGTGAAAATTAATGACATAGGAAGTTATATTAATGTGTTAAAATTCATTTTCAACAATTTTGGATTTCTAAGGTTTAAACGAGAGGTATGTGAGTCTACTTTCATTTGAAAGTGATCAAACCCCATAACTTTTGATGGGCTGTGATTTAGAACCTCAAATATTGGATTTAGGTTTAAATTTCTTGCCTCTAAATGCCTCCACTATTGGATTGGAAAGGGATCAAGTATAAGGTGCACCTCCTACACAAAACTAACCATTAGGCCTCTTGGCCTTTGGAGGAGATTTGAGAACAATGTGAGTTTGAAGAGGATCTAGAGCCTATGCCTTTGAGAGATTACCTACCCAAGTACTAGAACCAAGACAAAGTGACCATATTTATAGGTCCTTTGGGAAACTTGAACAAAAAAATAAAAAATAGTGCCCAAAAATGACTGGTGAACAACCCTGTCAAAGAGGACAGTTTTGAGTTTTGGGTGTCATAGAGTCAAGTTGTATTTTTGGATGATTTGGGAGATGTAAATAGGGGTTAATTAACATGTGGGAAAGATTTAAAGGCCTAGGTAAGATACTGGGATAGTCTTGTGTGATGAAGGAAAACAAGGTACATATGGGTGCATCTCCATTGGAGGAACAAAAAATAGTGAACAACTCAATGAGGAGTTATGGGGATAAAATGTTGATGAGTTGGTGAATAGACCTTAAACACTTGAAGGTTTGGAGCTTTGGTGGGGCTACTCCTATCAAAGGGGAGTAGGGGGACTTGAAATTTCAAGAAAATATTATTGGTATGATCACATGTAATCATTTCAAACTTTTATTTACTACGTCCTAAAGAGACTTGGATGATGTAGCTGGATTGTGGAACATTCATTGGTAGAAGTCAATAGAAGCATTAAAATTTGAAAAGGAGGGCATTAAAAAATACAACTGCAAGAACATTCTTCTTGAAAGTTATGTAGCACTTTGATGACATATTTGTCTTACAAAGGTGAGAAAACGTGTCCAAGGATGACTCTCGAAAATTGTATCTAGTCACATTTCATTTTGGTTTTCTATGGATCCATAGCCAATTCAATTATTCCTATGTAGGTAGAAACTCTCCAAGGTTAAGGGCGTATAACTTTGAATTAAATCCTACTTAGGCATATGCATCACCAAGGGACCAAAATTTTATGTGAGTCATCCCTTGAATAAACTATTTTTATTAGAGCCCATAAGGTAGAAAAATTTATCTATATTTATTGGAACCCATACCTAAAATAATTGGTAACCAAAGGTTGTAAGTTTATTATTTTCAAGTATTTAAATTAGCAAAATAGTAGTGCTTTGACTTTTATAAGAGACTTTGATTAAGAGGAAATTAAATTAAATTGAATCCACACTAACTTATCCTTTGCATATATAAAGTGCTGAATATAAAATGCCTATGGAATGTTTGTCATAGCGAATATGAACTATAGTCGAAAACATTACTTTTTCTCTAACCTTGTATTTTTATTAACTTCACTAATGCATTAACGAACCTTATGGATTTGTGACTCATTGGTATATATATGTTACTATATCATTTTTGATACTTTCTCATATTCTAGATATTTGAAATATGTTTTCTCCATAAGGATTAAGTCATACAATATTTATCTCTTAACACTTGATTTATTTTAACCTTTGGTATTACAGTACCTTAATATACCTCAACTTATCATTTATGTACCATGACAGCTTTTATATTTGGTCATGCATATGAAATGATGGCTTTGTTCTTCTCTTGCAAATAAAGGTGTTGTTTCCAAATATTTTCTCCTTGATCATGGTGTTCTCACTATTTTCACAGTGACATGTGTATGCACCCAAAAATGGTCGCCTAGACTTTGGGCCCCATTTATTCAATTTATCAATCCTGAATCAGTTTTATCAATAATCAATATTTTCAACATTATCAATCTTTTGATCAAGTCTTAATTTCGATCATATATTGGATTTTTATCCTTGGGCTAACCCTTTTATCCTAAGTCTTTATTTATTCAAAAGGAATATTTCCTCCCCTTTTTAATAAATAAAAAAGCCCCACCTTTTCTTCTTATCCTAGGTTGCACAAATAAAGCATCATTCTTATTTTATAAAAAGAGAAAAAAACACTTTTTGTCTCATATGGATATAAAGTCAACTCCTATTTTCCTATTGGAGGATATTTGTGCACAAGGATCAAGCTTCCATTTTTCTCCACCGTTGATTAAGTCTTTTGCCTCTTAATCTCAATGGTCCATTTCACCTCATTTCTTATAAAAGGAGAGCTCTCTCCTTCATTTGCATATCCATCTCTTTCATATTATTGTTGTGCTGCAGGTTTTCTAAGTTATTTGGAGCTCTTTGAAGACATATTACATCCAAGCTTTGAAGATCTTTGTTGCATCTCATTTAGTTGCATATTTCTTTTGTTTAGTTGCATAATCATGACATACTAGCTTAGTTTCCTTTTATGCAATAGATTAGCTTCACATAGCTTAATTAGGAGAAATTGTAATCCATTACTATTTCCTTTCATAGTTGCATTGTACTTTCATTTTGATAGATTAATCTTGCATATTCATATTAGTTTGCATTGCATTTGCATATCTTGATTCCATTTGGGGATATTGGCATTGTTTCCCTTGTCTTTATTATGAATCTCTCATTGTGTGGTTGACTAGCAAGGTCATTAGCTTCATAGCTCTAGCTGAGAGCAACTTTACATCTTGCAACTCCATACATAGAGAGCTATGGATCAATTTTTGAGGCCTCATTCTTGAGTGTTCTTGATTGTAAGGATCCATAGAAGTGCACTACTTTTGTGTGTACATTTTTGGTGCCCACTGTGGGGTAGAGTAGATTAACTTTGTCCTTTATTTTCTGCATATTCACAAAAATTTTCATCAATTTTTGGCTTTATTTTCAGTCTCTGGTTTTTCTATCTCAGAGTGTCACGCGACACTTTGCGAGTGTCGTGCAACAGTTCTTTGTATAGTGGTGCAACACTTTGCCAGTTTCGTGCGACAGTTCTCTGTATAGCGGCACCCATTTTTGAGAAATTTTTGCAAATGGTATAAAAAATCAAAGTGTGATATATCGTTGGAAAGGTCTTTTCGAGCCTAATCCAACCATGATGGTTTCATTTTCAGATTTTGTCATTTGATCAATTATTTTTGCAGATTATATGATTTTTTTATGTGCTAACCATTGTTAGATTTTGGATTTTGCTAACCTTTTGTTGGTCTAACAAGTTGTTTTGAAGGTGTTCTTGCTTTCATGGAAAATTCTTGAAATTGCTTGAGGTACTTTGCTCCATCTCTACAATATTTGGATTTTGGGATTAAAATTGAACCTCTCATGTGTTTGGCTTGAGTGTTTACATGCTTTCATAGAACACATTTCAATTGATGCTCTTAATGGGAAATGAAAGAACATAGATTTGCTTTCATACAAGTTTGTGTAAGTGAATGCTTGTGTTTAAACCTTAAGTAATTCTTGATTCCAATATCAAAAATCTCATTGAGTGATTGAGGGCATGGATTCATTCCTTGTTTACATAGGGAGTTAAATGCACCACTTTGTGGACTCACTCTATGTTTACTTGGAAAGTTAAATATTCCATTGTTCACCCCTTTTTCATTTGTGAGTAGTATTGATTAGCAGTCTTAGATTACTTGTGATTGATCTAGATTGCTATCTTGGGTTATTGGACTCGCTAATCCGCTGGCTCCTCATTTCTGCCCCATGGTTGCAAGATCAGTGCCACATTAAAGGGGAGGGGTCTACAGGAAAGAAGCGTTAATTGCTCCACTAGGCAACCCTTTTGTGCTTTTTGGAACTCACTTGTTTTCTAAGGTGTGGACTCACTTTGAGTTGATGTGAGGAGTTAAATGTTCCACTTTTGGACTCACTTTGAGTTGGTGTGAAGAGTTAAATATTCTACTTTTGGACTCACTTTGAGTTGGTGTGAAGAGTTAAATGTTCCACTTTTGGACTCACTTTGAGTTTGTGTGAAGGGTTAAATGTTCCACTTTTGGACTCACTTCACATTCTCTTGAAGGGTTAAATGTTCCACTTTTGGACTCGCTTCACATTCTCTTGAAGGGTTAAATGTTCCACTTTCGGACTCATTTCACATTATCTTGAAGAGTTAAATGTTCTACCTTTGGACTCACTTCACATTTATTTGAAGAGTTAAGTGTTCCACCTTTAGTGCTTTAAATACTTTTGATAGTGAATTACTTAATTTTATTTTTAGAAGTCCT
Source organism: Chamaecyparis obtusa (assembly GCA_027943335.1). NCBI lineage: Eukaryota > Viridiplantae > Streptophyta > Pinopsida > Cupressales > Cupressaceae > Chamaecyparis > Chamaecyparis obtusa. Next base: position 761,283 of record BSBK01006276.1, read on the forward strand.
GCTTGGGGACACACCACCCAAGGGATGACCTTAACTCCCATGTTCTGACAGAGTATAAATAGCAGGTGGTGAATCAAAAGACACCTCTCTTGGGAATTGAGTTTGATATCACTCTTGGCTAAGCTTAAAAGAACTTTATACCTTTGAGAAGTGAAAGAGGAGATTTGGGTTACCGTCTCCCCCCGGCTGTGTGATTTTGGATTCTTCTCATCTACGGATTTGGGCCTCACGTACCTTGCGTATATCAAGGACTCCTTTTAGAAAGCTACGTATATCCTTGTAGATAGCTTGTTAAGGTGTTGTTGTATTCTATGTGCCTGCTAAAACATTTTCAAGAACATACACAAATAGAAACTTTAAGGAGTAGAAATACTAAGTCACTATACTTGTTCACGCGTAAGGTTGCTTTGCCCCTTGCTCATTGCTTGAAGACTATTTGCTTGAACTCCTTGGTTGCTGTTCTATGTGCTTGATCATCATTGCAAAATCTTTTGAAAGATCTAATTGGAATATTGAAACTGAGTTCCGTCCTACTATAGTGAGTTCTCCTTAAAAGCTTGGTCTTCCTTGGTCAGTCCAGATTAGATCCTAGGTGCTGTCATGTTGCTCAACATCTCAATGAACATTATGGTATCAACTACACAAGATGACTCTTAGTCTTCTTCTTTCTTCTCCATTTTCCATGTTCTTCTAAAGTCTTCTATTCCCATGGGAAATTCTTCTTCTTCTTCTTGATTCTTTTCCTCTTATTTTCTAGTCTACCTTCTTCTATTCATCTATTCATTTCTTCCATGCTTGATTCCTCCTCTTCTAGAACCATGAATTTCAACTATCTTGTTAAGGAATCTCTCTTGAGAATAGATGATCTTGAACTCATTGCTCAATTTGAAGAATATCTTTATTCCTCCAATAGTCCTTCCAAATATCTCATGGGTGATAAACTTATGGCAAAAATAAAGGAAAAGATGATTAAATTAGATGCCTTTGCTAGGATCATATACATGATCATATCACAACCTCCTTCTTCTAAACATTCTTCATCATCTAAGTTTTCTCATTCTTCCTCATCTTCCAAATCTTACCATGACTCTTTTAAACATTATTCGCATTCCTCATTATCCAAGTCCTCTTCCTACACTAAGTCTTCAATTTCCTCTTATTCACAATCTCATTCTTCTTCTACTTCTTCAAAGAGTCTTACTTCTCTTCACAAGACATACCATAATGAGCAATGTGATAGTCCTTATGATTCCTCTTCCACTAAGAGTGATGCACCCACCTATGATGACTATGATGATGGACAATGTAGTGATACCTATGACACCTCTATTCCTAAGAGTCTTCCTAGTCGTGTCCTTGTGCTTACTGAAAATGGGTCCTCATATTAGAAAGATCATGATGGTGATCTATATGATTCAAATTTTGAAAGAAACTTTGATGATTTTTGTGAATAATACCTTGATTATGATCCATCTACTACTGTTGAGGACTATAAAATGCATCGTGTTAATTTGAAACATAAATATTATAAGAATCTCTCCTCTAAAAGTTCTCATGCTAAAAATAAAGGTTGCGCTCTCAAGCAAGATCATATTAATGTTGAACCTTTGTTTTGTGATGGTTCCCTTCCATCTTCTACTTTCTCCAATACCCACACACTTCCTAAAGCTTCTGAGTCTTCCAAATCTTTCATAAATCCTTCATCCAACAAAGATCCTAATGTTTTTCATGTGGTTCCCTATAGTTATCCTCAAGGGCCACCTCTTAAAGATACTCAAGCTAACCTTCACTTGGCTGCAAATACTTTCAATAATGCTAAACCTAAAGAGACTAAGCCTTTAAATGCTATAATGCCTATTTCAGCTAGTCTTTCAGCATCTCCTCCAAAGTCTTCCATACAATTCCAACATGCTTCCTTGTCCTTAGAAGTGGCTTCATGTCAAGAGGACTCTAAAAATGATAAAGAAAAAAATATAAATAAAGATCAAGATCAGGAACCCTCCATATCATCCAATTCTCTTCATGATGTATCTCCTCCATTTCATGGTTCTTTTGATCCTCTACGCTCTTCCGCATTCATTCCACCATCTCCTAAGCAAGATCAAGCTACTACTTACACCGTTGAGCTTATTGATAATCAAAATAACCTTACCACACTTGCGCTTTTCAAAGATGATACTTCCATTAAGGTTATTAAAAATGGTGTTGTTACTTCTGATGTAAAGCTTATTGAAAATTGAAAGAAAGTTGATACGCTTATGCTACCCAATGATCCTTTTCAAGATCAAAGTCTTCCATCTTCTTGTTCTACCACTCCATGTTCACTTCTGCTTTCTACTCTTTCTAAGTCTTCACAAGCTTTGAATGATCCTATCAAAGAAGGTGCTCCTATTCAAGATGTGCATGATCCTATTGAAAACTCTAATGCTCACTCTAAAGATGTTGATGTCCTTGGTTGTCATATAGATGTTGATGAACTTATTGATTATTCTTTTGCATCTTCCACGTCCATCCTTGGACCTCCTCCACCAATACTAAGGACTTCATGTCTTCCTTCCATCTTGGGCCCTTATGTCCCTTCACTTTCTCCTCCTAACTCTCTTAATTTGTCATCCATCTTGGGTCCTTATGTCCCTCCATCTCCTATCTTTCCTCAAGATCAATATAGATGCATACCCTTGAATCCTTTTCATCCATCCACCCATCTAAACCAGTCATATCCTTCTTCTTCTTCCAAAAGTCCCAAGTCTTTTGGAAATAACTTGAATGTTCAATACAAGAAAAAGAAGCAATACAAGAATCCATCAAAAAAATAAGATCACCATGTCTCCTCTAATCGACATGGGTGCATAAAGTCCAAAGAGATATCTAAGAAGAAAACTACAAGACAAGTATGGGTTCCAAAATCCATCATTGAAGATATTCTCTCTAAGTCATCAAAAGGAAATAAAAAGCCTAAAGCTATATGGATTCCAAAGTCTCTCTTGAAAGAGTCTAATATTGAACAAGTGAAGTTGACATTCAAGCTTCCAAAGGCTTCCACCTCATCTTCTTCCAAAAACATTCTTCAATTCCATGCACCTGAATGACAACCTCTGCTACACATTCGCTATATTCCTTCTCGTATTCCTTCCTTCACATTTCCTCCATCCTCTCACCACCCTTCAAGGTGTTTGTCAACATTGATCTTGCCTTCCTTTTCATCTACCCTTTCACAATCCTTCGTTTCATTATCCTTCTACCTTCTATCATTTTTTCTCATTTGCCTATTCCTCCTATCTTCCAACCTCACCCGCTTTACATAAAATCTTATCCTCCATTTTTCTCTTTCATTTTCCTTTCCCTATCAACATCTTTGAGCATATCATTTTGGATCCTTGGTATATGAATGATTTATCTTTTCAAGGAGCATTACCTAAAAGCTTGCTTTCTTCCAAAAAATTATAAAAATAAAAATAAAAATAGAAAAATTCAAAAAAGAAAGAAAGAAAAAAATGAAAAAATTGAAAATGTGCCATGGTGAAAACCTGGAAACAGGCACCTTGGTAGCAAAAGTAAAGAGAAATAAATTCATCCTATGGTGAAAACCACTCTCTTGTGGTGCCTTGGATAAGTACCATGATGAAAACCTGGCAATCAGGCATCATGCGTAGTTCTTCTACATATTTCATCCATTCCATCCTCTCTCTTTGATCTTGACAATGTTGACCTATACACGAACATTTGGCTATCTTGTGAGTCATCTTATGATGATCTTGCTTTCATTTCATTCATGTTTAGTCTTCATATTTGTTTTCCTCCTTTCATTCTAGCCTTTCGCTATCCTTTTCCCCTTTGGTCTTGATCTAATATAAAAAAAGAGTAAACATGATGTTATGAAGCCTCTTGACATGTCTACTCCTTTGGACTGCATCCTTCCTTCTTTTGCAGTGCGCTTTTGTGACTTATCCTATGCTAGCCTCTCATTGCTTGTCCAAATTTTCTTTACATGACAATTTTTCCCTAGCTGGGGTACTCTTGAGGAGTTTGCCTTTGAGGATGTCTTCCCTTCACCCTCCTTCATTCTCTTGTCTTCCATCTCTTTGACCAGCTTTCCAATCCTTCTTGTTCTCCACCTTCCTAGACATTGGGACTACACGATGTGATCTTGCTCATGAGTTTAATGCTCGTTCTGTCTGGGGGCATCCTTTGTATATATCTTATTGATCCTGAAAAAATACCAAAAAAATTCATATATGATGTTGAAAAAATCCTAAAAAACATAAAAAGTCCTAAAAAATACAAAAAAATTAAAAATTCAAAAATTCAAAAAAAAAAAAAGAAAAAGATTCCAAGTGGTGAAAACCTGGAAATAGGCGCTACTTGAGGCCTTTGCACCCCTATTTGTTAGCATGCGTCCTCAACACTTAGCCACTTTCCATCATGTCTTGACCTTATTTGGCTTAGTTTGGAGTTGGTCTTTATTTTTGTCTAGAGGGCATACCTATTAGCATAGGTCCTTTAGGTGCGTTTGTGTCTTGGGGCATTTCACAAATAGGTGTTTTTCAACACCACCCCAAACAGTGTTTTTCAACACTACCCTTGCATCGAGTGTTTCTTAACACTTATCAGATGTCTTACCCACCAGTCTAAGTATGATGCGATATCGCTCATTAGCAAATTTGATCCTCAAAGTTTGACTCTATGACCTACACACATGCACTTAGACAATCAACTCACTTGAGATATGTTGACTTTATTTTTCTTTATGTGCTGTCTATGAGGATTTCTTTGATGAGTGGTCTCTCCCTGAGAAGTTTTTGATGATGCATAGCTAGAAGACTGAGGGTATGAGAACATGTTTTCTTTCTTTATTTTCTTATGGGTATATTTTGTTGATCCTAACTATCATGAGCATTTATGCTGGTCTTACTTGACACTAGGGATTGACAAGATATTATCCTTGACTATTTTGCAAGTGCATGCTTCTAGTTATCCTGACTTTCATGTGTCTTGATACACGCATAATCTCACCATATCAAACTTAGGTAATCTCATTGCATTAGTCATCTGGACCTCCATGTCTTTGATGCCTAGGTGGGATTTCCACATTTCTATTGGATAAAGATCATATTCATATTCACATAGTCATACTAGTGTGCATTGTATGATCTTATGATGTTACCAATAATGCTCGATGATGATAATTAGATGTCTATCTATGTTGTTACCTTTCAAGTCAACCACTTTCATAGTAGCTTGCATTCTTAGGTTCATCATAGTTTAGTTTTTGCATCTTGCATATGGAGAGAGCTCTCCTTTTTATCATCTACGGACTAGTTGGTCAACTGTGCTCATTTTTTGATTCTTCTTAATCATATCTTTCATTTTTGGTCTTTCATATCACATCATTTTCTATCCATTTTTGGACTTGAAATTGAAATTTGAGTCGTGTTTCCAAGTTTTCTCATTCTTATACGCAGTTGACTGACCTTTTGAGGCATAATTCTTTGATCTTTGATGGAATTTCTTCCTTTTCATGTCTCTCAATTTTCTAGTCTTTCATTCGCCCTATCTCTTTTTCTTCTAACTCATTGCTGGGGCATGTTTTGTTGCCTAATGGTTTTCCTATTGACCTTTATCTTCGATTATGATTTCATTTCGATTTGATCAAATCTTTATTGATTTGCTGTCTCTCCTCTACCTGATTTCAATTTCAATTCTGAGGGGGCAGTATTTATGGTATTCTCATCCCCGATTCCTTGATTCTCTTGATTCAGACATCTTTTGTGAGCTTTTGCTCAAATTTGAGATTCTTATCTCCTACTTTGAATGTGATCCCAAATCGACCTCATGTTCAAAGGCCTTCGTTTATGCTTTGTCCGGGTGTGATCCCGAATCGACCTCATATCTGATTTATTTTGTGATCCTAAATCGATCTCACATTTCAATTCTTCTTTGACTGCATGTATTCCCAAATCGATCACACATTAGTCAAAGAGGGGCAAATGTATGCACCCAAAAATGGTCGCCTAGACTTTGGGCCCCATTTATTCAATTTATCAATCTTGAATCAGTTTTATCAATAATCAATATTTTCAACATTATCAATCTCTTGATCAAGTCTTAATTTCGATCATATATTGAATTTTTATCCTTGGGCTAACCCTTTTATCCTAAGTCTTTATTTATTCAAAAGGAATATTTCCTCCACTTTTTAATAAATAAAAAAGCCCCACCTTTTCTTCTTATCCTAGGTTGCACAAATAAAGCATCATTCTTATTTTATAAAAAGAGAAAAAAGAACTTTTTGTCTCATATGGACATAAAGTCAACTCCTATTTTCCTATTGGAGGATATTTGTGCACAAGGATCAAGCTTCCATTTTTCTCCACCATTGATTAAGTCTTTTGCCTCTTAATCTCAATGGTCCATTTCACCTCATTTCTTATAAAAGGAGAGCTCTCTCCTTCATTTGCATATCCATCTCTTTCATATTATTGTTATGCTGCAGGTTTTCTAGGTTATTTGGAGCTCTTTGAAGACATATTACATCCAAGCTTTGAAGATCTTTGTTGCATCTCATTTAGTTGCATATTTCTTTTGTTTAGTTGCATAATCATGGCATACTAGCTTAGTTTCCTTTTATGCAATAGATTAGCTTCACATAGCTTAATTAGGAGAAATTGTAATCCATTGCTATTTTGTTTCATAGTTGCATTGTACTTTCATTTTGATAGATTAATCTTGCATATTCATATTAGTTTGCATTGCATTTGCATATCTTGATTCCATTTGGGGATATTGGCATTTTTTCCCTTGTCTTTATTGTGAATCTCTTATTGTGTGGTTGACTAGCAAGGTCATTAGCTTCATAGCTCTAGCTGAGAGCAACTTTACATCTTGCAACTCCATACATAGAGAGCTATTTATCGATTTTTGAGGCCTTATTCTTGAGTGTTCTTGATTGTAAGGATCCATAGAAGTGCACTACTTTTGTGTGTACAACATGTACTCTTGATTATTATAATCTTTATGCAAGTCAATCATCTTTTCTCTCTATTCATATTCTTGGGCCATAATTAGTCATTGTCTATTACATCTCTTTTAGCAAGGCATTAATCCTTAAACCTATATTTGATCACTATCTCTTATATGCTATATATGCACTAAGGAAACCTTTTATCATTAAATTCATAGGTATTATCTTTAAGACAACAATATTATATTTATTTAATATACCTTAAGATATGTATGCTCTTTATTCATAATAGAAATGTTTACTATATATTCATGATATGATTGCTTACGTCAATGCTTGGACTTGTAAATACTCCTTGAGGCACATGACCTTTCTCTATAGCATTTTTTGTCTTTTCACTAGTAATTATGAGATTATCTTTGACATGTAATTATTGACTCTTGCTTTGTAAAAACATTGTAATTTTATCTATCAATTTGATGTCTCTTGGAATTTCATATGAAAGAATTATTGTACCTTATTGTATTTATTTTTCATGATGTTCTTGTACTTTTTCCTTTATGATTGATTCCTCAACTTGGAATTGATATAGCCTTCAATTGACTTGATCTATTCATGAGTGAATCTAAACTAAAAGGTTTTAGGTACAAATGACCTGTCACTTTAATAGTGTAATACAAGTGTTTAGAATATGACCTCTTCTCAACTGAAAAATTAGACTAAAAGGTTTCAAACTGAATAATATGTCCTTTTAATAGCCCATAACATAGATAAATTCTATATCCATCCTTCAAAGATCTCCATCTTTATTCCCCATTGACATGTTGGGCTCAACCCTTGTGGGAGCCACATTTTTCTCCACATGCAACTAAACAATAAATGTATAGTTTCTCCTGCACATAAAACTAACTATTAGATTAAAACATTTAGTTTTGAATGTCTTCTTTTTGATATTTTATTTTCCACTCTTTTATTCATTTATCTCAATGTATTCATGCACTTGATGTTTAGTAGGTATAGGACTAAGACCTATCATTTCTCTTCTGACATTATTTTTACCACCCTGCAGGCCAATGTTCATAAGGAGAATTCTAAAGATAAAGATGGAGACAAGGAAGAAGAGACCTCATAATGATATGTGGGGATTCATCACTATACTAGGAAATTATTGATCCCTATCGTTTATCTACTACTTTTCATTCTTGCATACATCTCGTTTACTTGTATCTATTTTCTATTTTGATAGTTGTCTCATGGCTTGTGTGGGTTCTTTATACTTTCTCTTTTGTAGATGAAATGAAAGAACTCAAAGTAAAAAACATGTAATTGTAATATTCTTCTTTTGTAAACACTTTTCATAACAATATAATGTTCTTTTTATGAATGAAATTTTCTTTTGTTTATGCATTTTATTCTTTTCAGTTAAACACTAAACCTGAAAATTAAAATTTAAAATGAACAAAATGTACCCTTTCATTTGAGTTTATCAACTACCCAAGCTCTACCTATTTGAGATGGATGCAAAAAATAGGTAAAAAATACATAAAGTATAAGCTTAAAAGAGATGGAACAAAATGTTTTTTAGTAATATCTTCCTAGAAAAGAGGCAAGCTCAAGTTTGGGTGGATGTTATTACTCACAGCTATGCTACTTGTATCTTGGTCATTGTACTTGCATGTTGGTCATTGTATTTTCTATCCATAATAATGATTGCTAATAGATGTATGCTCTTCTTATACTTGATAACTTTATTTGCATGGTTCATGGGTCTACGTTTGAATTGCATAGATAGTTTTCAGCTTCAACTGCAAGGGTCTCTTCTATGATGAATATTATGTGTAACAATGAAGTATAATATTTTTTCTTTGGAATTGTTGAATCTGACATGATATTCTCTTCAAATATTTTGTGCAGATATCATTTCAACATCTACTTCAAAAGCAGGTAGATGATAGATTTGTATGGGAATATCCATTTTGTGCATCGAGTCCAAAGAGTCTATATCATTATATATTGATTTTGATTGATATGGTCTGAACTTGTTTATCTAAAATTGTCTTTTTAGAATTTTATCTTCAATACATTTCCATATGATGGTGGTTGTGAGATATGGAAACATTAAGTGTTAGTAGATGGTGGCAACCATGTCACATGCCATCTTTTGATATGGAAAAATATATGAACATTGTATTATTATTTTGAATTCTACAAGACTTGTCCCATTCAGCTTAACACATGTATAACATTTGAAGCAAGGCCTAGCACTACAACATGAGTAATATTCTTGAAGATTCTATCAGGTCTATCTTCTTAAAAGCCTATAATATTGGATTGTTTAGAATTTATTTTTAGTAGTAATATTGTACTTATGTAGATGACTTTACTGGCACAGTTGCCACAGTATAACACAATATTAGAGTAGTTGTATTTGGTGTACATGGAAAATGCTGGAAAATGCCCTAGGTTTAAGTTGAGATGTTTCAGTAATGAAGTGTTGTTGTAGGTGATTGGAAAATTGACAAAGTTTGCAATTTAAGATTAACATTTGATTGATTAATTTGTATTTGCAGGAGATGAGTGGGCATTTGATTTTCTTTACTGCATTGCACTTGAAGTGATGGATGCATAATGGCTTGCGATGTGTGCTTCTTACATGGACTTTAATGTAAAAATGGATCTTTCATTCCGATAATAATTTTTTATTGGCTAGCACACAGTTGATTTTATTCATCAGTTTGATATCTCATTTGAACTTTTATGATACTATTTATTCATCAATTTGATATCTCATTTGAATCCAAAATATTTATAGAGAGAAGTAATTCATCTTGATTTATTTTGTCATCGACATGTGGAATTTTATTTTTGGTGGGATTGCTCATTATTTGATCCCAACTTCAATGTACATGCAAAATTAGTTTTGCAAAATTGGCCATGTTGATGATGATTATGAAGAAGATTTGAAAATGTTGCACCAATCTAAATTGGATCAATCATCATTTTCAAATCTTCTTCATCAATCACCATCAACCATTCTCCAAGAGATGAAAAATATATGGTGAATGAGAGGAAGAAAATCACCAATCATTTTCTTTGTTAGCAATAATATGAACAATAGGTCTTGGATATCCAGGCCTACAATGAGCATCTTAAGAAGGGTTATGAGTGGAGGGAAATGATTTGAGTACAAAACTTTGACCATCCTATACATCGGTAGAAAATTGGAACTATATCTTATCAAATTAGTAAACATTATATTGTTTGATGGACCAAATGTGTAGATAGAACAAGAAGGGTTAGTGCTTTCTAAATTTAAGATAGGAGTTAATGGGTATGATTTTTTTTTATCATTCTTAGTAATAAATCTTTCCAAATAGATTCTTATTTCAAAGATTAATTGTATGTATAAAATCATTAAATTATAGTATTATGATTCTTGACATTAAAGTTTGAACCCTGTTATTATTGAGTGTTCATGTTGTAGATGAGGTCTTCATCCATCACTTCGCTAGTTGATAACTCCCATCAAAAACTTTAACCCTAATTTTCAAAAACCATTGTATGGACAGAAGAAGAATTCTATATATATGAATATGGGTTGTTCTTTCATAATGAACCATACTCTTTGAATATGTGTGACATAGAATATGGACAATGCATTCTGAATATTTAAAAAACAAAAAATGAATATGTTGTCAATTTTTTGACCAACAAGACTGTACAGTTTGACAAGAATGCTATACCCTCGATGTAACATACCATCTATATTTTGACGACACTACCTTAATTTTCAATGAGCAAGCTATACTAACGATGAAAAATACTATTGATATTTTGACAACAATACCTTAATTTTTGACACCAATGCTATATAATCAATGTATTCATCCATCAATTTTTTGACTATATGTGGTTGAAAATGCAAAAAGATATGTGGCCTATTTACACCAACTATATGATTATTTAATGACGTCGTATTGGTTGATATTTTAATAACTATAATGGTCGAATATTGGACAACAATTTAATGTGTCGAATAAGTGATGAAAAAAGTTGGATGATAATAATGGTCATTTGGTCGACCAATGTGCATCAAAAAATTGACTAATTCACATTGAAAATCAAGCTAAATTTTACTAGTGAGGAAATTAGAAACTCCTAGTCCAACAGTCCGACTCCTAGATATCCTAATATTAATAGACTTATAGTAATTTGTTAATATGTTATAATATAATATAATAATACTATCCACAAAGAAAAAAAGATTAGTCGATGCACATACTAGAAAATAACCAGATCATCTCCTCATGGAACCCATCTTGGTCAAAGCCATGATCATTAAAATGGTGCGCATCTCCACCTTGTCATGTTTTACTTTGAGTTTGAACATGTCGCTTTGGTATCCGGCGTAACTGGTAGCATGATCCCATGCTACAGACATATGATGACTGAGGAAATCCTATTGAATCTCTTCCTCCATATCCAAATTTGGTTGGATAACAGGTTCTGGGTTCTCATTTGATGATCCCTTAGCTATTGGAAGACCCATTCTATCATCCAAATTTAGAAATTAGAAAGCGCCCCATGTTCTACAATTCCACTACCAAGGAGTATCTAAAGAAAATAATCACCAACTTGTTAGCCACAATAAATTTTGAAGGAATGTTTCATGTAAGGTGGCTTGCCTCAGAAATAGAAATTAATGAATATCGATAAAGAAAAATTGTAGACACTTATATCCTGTGTAAGTTGGCTCTGAAGTCGAAAAGAAAAATAATGAATGTTGATGAATCACAACTCATATCCTGTAAAATTATCCTTTTTAATGTCTAATCAAAATCTTGGCCTGGATTATGTACTATTGAAGTTATGCATGTATGCACCCTAAAATGGTTGCTTAGACTTTGGGCCCCATTCTTCAATTTATTAATGTTGAAATCAATTTATCAATTTCCTGAATCAATGCATTTTAATATTTTAATTCAAATTAATTTCCTTGATCAAATCGTAATTAATTCAAATATTTCAATATTTGCCAAGTTTTATTTAATTGAGAGAACTTGATCCCTTTTAATTAAATAATAAAGTCATTTATTTTATATCTCATTTAATTAAAAGAATAAATATATTTTAAATAAATAAAAAATCTTTTAATTAAATATTGGAAACCACTTTGCTAAAAATAATAAATAAAAAATAAAAATAATAAAGTAAAGTGCACTTTCCTATGAGATGGAATCTTTTCATTTTGCCTCTTGAGAATCTTGAGCACATGGATCAACCAAGATTTAATCCCCACCATTGCTCATTTCTTTTTGCCTCTTAATCTTGACCGTCCAAGATTCTTTATAAGGAACCTTCTCCCTCTCATTTTCATACCCATGTTTTGTGAATTGTTATGCTGCAGGTTTGGAGAGCGATTTTGGAGAAGATTCTTGAGCACTTGAGTTTGAATATATTGAAACTTCTCTTTTCTTGTCTTCTTCTCTCATGCCCCATGGCAATCCATTTAGATTAATCTTGCACTTGCATATTAGATTAGATTCATATTTCCTTTCATAGAATAATCTTGCATAAGCATTTTTTTTCATAGATTAGTTTGCTTTCATGCATTGTTATCATATAGAATAGCTTTCTTTTTCATTTGCATGCATATTTAATGATCATGGAGACTAGCATTCTTGCTCTTCCTCTTTGAATCTCTCATTTTATGGTGTACTTGCATGGGCACAAACATAGGTCAAATTTGAGGGCCTCCATCATAAACCCTTGCACTCCATGAATAGAGAGCTATGAGTCACTATTTGAGACCTCATTCTTGAGAAATCTTAGATTTAATGATTCATAGAAGTGTGACAACATTTTAGCACATATTTTTTTGGCGCCCACCATGGGGTAGAATGCTCTTTTTTTGCCTTTATTTTTATGTATTTCTGCCCATTTTTCATCATATCTTGCTTGTTGTTTTGGCTATTTTTTCATACTTTCTAACAGTATATCATGTGATACTTTACCAGTGTCGTATGATAGTTTTTTACATACCCGTGCGATACTTTGCTAGTCAAAGTATCATGCGAAGATATAGAGGTCTGTCGCACTGATATATTATTTTTTGTCACCTAGAGGTAGCATGAAATATTACATAGAATAGAAGTATCACACCAGTATACTGTGAAGTATCACATGACACTGTTTCTGACAGAACTGTCGCACAGGCCTAGCAGTGATTGATTTTGGTTCTTTCTTTTCCAGATCTACTAGTTTACTTGCTATTTTCTAACATTAATGTTTGTTGTGTTTGTTTCTTTGATTCTGATTACTGAGGCAGCATAGCATAGGATTGCAGATCTTTGGACCTAAGGTAAGTTACTACAATCTCTATAGCATTTGAATTTTGGGAATTAAAATGAATCTCTCATGTGTCTAGCTTGAGTGCTTATTGCTTTCATAGATCACACTTCACTTTGGGGCTCTAAAAAGAAGATAGATTTACTTTCTTGCATATGTGTTTCACTTAGTAATTATGCCCTATGAACACTATTTGTGGTGATCTTAAGAGATTGGGTTTCTTTTGAAACTCTTCTTGACGATAGATCCCCTTATAGGTAGGGAGGATATTGAGATTATCTCATGTTCCCTTGATTTGCATCTTCAGCTTTTGGTTGATGCATTCTCTCTCCGGAGGGATTGATAGATCACAAATTGTTGACACCATAGATCTTGGTGAGGTTAATTTCAATCTTAGTGTGTCGGATTAATTTATCTGCTATGTTTGGGTGAAGTGAAGATGCTAGAGGATTATGCTCTACTCCTTTTTTGGGTAGTATCAGAAACTTAGATCCTTGAATCTAAATCAAGTCCCCATGTGGTCCTTTTTGTGAGTCACCTTGTTAGAGAGGGTTAACTGTAGTGGACATTCCCTTTACTAGGTCAACCACATGGATAGAAACTTAAGCGGTAATAGCCATTTTCACCATGGTAGTGACAACCACTATATAAATGTCCTTGTGGAAGAAATCTCCACAGGTGTAGTTTCTTGTTGGGTTGTCAGATCTCCTCAGCATCTCTGATTGATTAAATTCTTGAAATGTGTCAAAACCCTGGTGCACCTGGATTAGAGTTCACCCTCTTGAGATTGCAAAAGTTGCAGAGTCAAACATTACTAAGAACCATAGTGAAACCAACTTTTTATTTGCTAGGACTATGTGCGTGGTTGGAAAAACATTTTGAGAACATACACAAGAAGAATCTTTAAGGAGTAGCATAATAAGTCACTATTCTTGTTCATGTGCAAGGTTTCTTTGTCCCTTGCTCATTGTTTGAAGACAATTGCTTACTTGAACTCCTTGATTGTTGTCTTATGTGCTTGATCAATGATAAAAATATATTGATGTACTTACTTGATCTTTTAAAATGAACAAAAATTGAGTTCCTGAGTTTTCAAACTTGCTGTCAAGTAGCCCAATCCTATTTTTACACATTCACTAGTCAAGAGTCATACAATACTAAAAAATCATCGCACACTGGTCTGAGATTTATCATGCGATACTTCATTCCTGATTTTTCATCGCACCATCTGCCTGGAAATTGTTGCATCACCTGCCTGCAAACTGTCGCACTGTTTTGTGCGAGATATCATCTGGAAAAATTATATTGCCCTGGTACCCTACAAACTTTCACATAGATTCATCTTGCTATTTGACTGTTGTCTCCAATTTGAAGCTATTTCCTATCATTTCCAATCTTCCTTGGTTAGTCCAGGTCAAATCTTAGGTGCTATGACATGTTGCTCAAACATCCAAATGAACTTAAATAATATCAATTTGCACAAAATGGTTCTTGGTCTTCTTTCTTCCACATCTCCCATATCTTCCTAGTCTCCCATTTCCATCATTTCTCTTCTTCATTCATGCTTCTTCCTCTTCTTTCTAACCTCTTCACATCTTCTTGATTCTTTTCCTCTTATTATCTAGTCTACCTTTTTCTATTCATTTCTTCTGTTTCTTTCATGCTTGATTCCTCCTCTTCTAGAACCATGAATTTCAACTATCTTGTTATGGAACTTCTCTTGAAAATAGATGATCTTGAACTCATTGCTCAATTTGAAGAGTATTATTCCTCCAAAAATCACATGGGTGATAAATTTATGACAAAAATAAAAGAAAAATTGATTAAATCAGATGCTTTTTTTAGGATCATTCACATGATCATGTCATGACCTCCTTCTTCCAAACATTCTTCATTATCTAATTCTTCTCATCCTTCATCATCTTCCAAATCTTACCATGACTCTTCTAGACATTATTCACATTCCTCATTATCCAAGTATTCTTCCTCCACTAGGTCTTCACTTTCCTCTTCTTCATGATCTCATTCTTCTTCTACTTCTACCAAGAGTCTTACTTCTCTTCTCAAGACATACCATAATGAGAAACATGACAATCCTTGTGATACCTCTTCCATGAAGAGTGACATGCCCATCTTTGATGACTATGATGATGGACAATGTAGTGATACCTATGAAACCTCTATTCCTAAGAGTCCTAGTTGTGTGCTCATGCTTACTAGAAATAGGTCATCATATTGGAGAGATCGTGATGGTGATCCATATGATTCTAATTTTGAAAGAGACTTTGATGAGTTCTGTGAACAATACCTAGATGATGCATCTACTTCTATTGAGGAATATAAAATGTACTATGCTGATTTGGAACGTAAATATTATAAGAATCCTTTTTCTAAGAACTCTCATGCTGAAAATAAAGATTACACTCTCAAGAAAGATTATGTTAATGATGGAACTTTCTCTTGTGATGGTTGCCTTCCATCACCTACTTCCTCCAATACCCATACACTTCCTAAAGCTTCCAAGTCTTTCAAATCTTTCACAAATCCTTCATCCGATGGAAGTCCTAATACTTTTCATGTGATTCCCTATAGTTGTTCTCAAGGGCTACCTCTTAAAGAAACTCAAGCTAACCTTCACTGGGCTGCAAATACTTTCAATAATGCTAAACCTAAAGAGCCTAAGCCTTTATATGCTATAATGCCTACTTCAGCTAGTCCTTCACCATCTCTTCCAAAGTCTTCCATACAATTCCAACATTCTTCCTTGTCCTTAGAAGTGGCTCCATGTCAAGAGGACTCTAAAAATGATAAAGAAAAAAAGATAAAGAAAGATCAAGATCAAGAACCCTCCATGTCATCCAATCTTTTTCATGATGTCTCTTATCTGTTTCATGGTTCTTTTGACCCTGCACACCCTTTCTCATTCATTCCACCATGTCTTAAGTCTTCTCCTAAGCAAGATCAAGCTACTAATTACACCATTGAGCTTATTGACAATCAAAATAACCTTACTACACTTGTGCGTTCCAAAGATGATACTTCCATTAAGTTTATTAAAAATAGTGTTGTAACTTCCAATGTTAAGCCTATTGAAAATAAAGAGAAAAATTATACGCTATCCAAAGTTCCTTGTCAAGATCAAAGTCTTCCATCTTCTTGTTCTACCACTCCATGTTTGATTCCACTTTCAACTCTTCCTAAGTCTTTTCAAGCTCCAAAAAATCTTATCAAAGAAGTTTCTCCTATTCAAGATGTTCATGATCTTATTGCAAATCCTAATGCTCACTCTAAAGATGCTGATTTCCTTGGTTGTCATATAGATGTTGATGAACTTATTGATTATCCTTTTGTATCTTCCACGTCCATCCTTGGACCTCCTCAACCAATAATAATAGCTTCACATCTTCCTTCCATCTTGGGCCCTTATGTCCCTTCACTTTCCCCTCCTATCTCTCCTAATTTTTCATCCATCTTGGGTCCTTACGTCCCTCCATCTCCTATCTTTCCTCAAGATCAACATAGATGCATACCCTTGAATCCTTTTCATCCACCCACCCATCTAAACCAGTCATATCCTCCTCCTTCTTCCACAAGTTCCAAGTCTTTTGGAAGTAACTTGAATGTTCAATTCAAGAAAAAGAAGCAATACAAGAATCCATTCAAAAAACAAGATCACCATGTCTCATCTAATCGACATGGAGGCATAAAGTCAAAAGAGATATCTAAGAAGAAAATTACAAGACAAGTATGGGTTCCAAAATCCATCATTGAAGATATTCTCTCTAAATCATCAAAAATAAATGAAAAGCCTACAACTATATGGATTCCAAAGTCTCTCTTGAAAGAGTATGATGTTGAACAAAAAGTGAAGTTGACATTCAAGCTTCCAAAGCTTTCTACTTCATCTTCTTCCAAAAACATTCTTCAATTCGATACACCTAAACCACAACCTCTGCTATCCATTCACCATATTCCTTCACGTAGTCCTTCATTCATGTTTCCTCCATCCTCTCACCACCCTTCAAGGTGTGTGTTGATGTTAATCTTTCCTTCCTTTCCATCTACCCTATCACAATCCTTCCATTCATTATCCTTCTACCTTCTATCATTTTTTCTCATTTGCCTATTCCTCCAATCTTCCAACCTCACTCGCTTTACATAAAACCTTATCCTCCATTTTTCTCTTCCATCTTCCTTTCCCTATCAGCATCATTGAGCATATCATTTTGAATCTTTGGCATATCATGGTTTATCCTTTCAAGGAGCATTATCTAAAGAGCTTGCCTTCTTCCAAAAAAAGAGAAAAATAGAAAAATTCAAAAAGAAAACAAAAAAAATGAAAAAATTGAAAATGTGCCTTGGTGGAAACCTAGAAACAAAAGTAAAGAGAAATAATTTCATCCTATGGTGAAAACCACTCCCTTGTGGCACCTTGGATAAGTACCATGATGAAAACCTGGCAATCAGGCATCATACGTAGTTCTTCTACATATTTCATCTTCTCTCTTTGATCTTAGCAATGTTGACCTATGCACGAATATTTGGCTATCTTGTGAGCTATCTTACAATGATCTTGCTTTCATTCCTTTCATTTTTAACCTTCATATTTATTTTTCTCCATTCATTCTAGCATTTCACTATCCTTTTCCCCTTTGGTCTTGATCTAATAAAAAAGAGTAAAACATGATGCTATGAAGCCGCTTGACATGTCTACTCCTTTGGACTACATCTTTTCCTTCCTTTGCATTATGCTTTTGTGACTTATTTTATGCTGGTCTTTCATTGCTTGTCCAAATGTGCTTTACATGATAATTTTCCCTAACTTGGATACTCTTGAAGAGTTTTCCCTTGAGGATTTCTTCCCTTCATTCTCCTTCATTCTCTTGTCTTCCATCTCTTCCACTAGCTTGCTCATCCCTCTTGTCCTCTACCTTGCTAAACATTTTGGAACTACACAATGTGATCCTACTTGGGAGTTTGCTGTCCATTCTGTCTGGGGGCATCCTTTGTATATATCTTATTGATCTTAAAAAAAATTCAAAAACATTCATATATGATGCTGAAAAAATTCTAAAAATCAGAAAATGTCTTGAAAAAATGATCATCTTAGTGAAAACCTAGCAATATGTGCTTTGATGTATCTTCAAAAAAAATTATATATTTCAAAAAAATTAGAAAAATTCAAAATTTTTTAAAAAAAATAGAAAAAGTGCCTTGGTGAAAACTTGGAAACAAACGCCTTGGTAGAAAAAATACAAAAAAATTGTAAAAAGTCTTGAAAAAAATCACAATAAAATCCAAGTGGTGAAAACTTGGAAACAGGTGCTACTTGAGGCCTTTGCACCTTTGTTTTTGAGCACGTGTCCTCGACACTTAACCTTTCTCCATTATGCCTTGTCCTTGTTGCCTTGGTTTGGAATTGGTCTTTTTCTTTGTCTAGGGGGCATAACTGTGTTAGCTTTGGTCTCTTGGATGCGTTCATCTTTAGGACATCTCCAAATTGTGTTTTTCAACACAACCCCCGGCGTCAAGTGTTTATCAACACTTCTCGGTTTGGTCTTACCTAGTTTTGTCATGTGATCTTACCTGCTTACAAGCATTCGATCCTTATCCTCAAAATTTTGTATCAGTTAAAACACTTAAATTTTTAAACACAACACTTAATGCTTTAGATATGTCATGATCTTTTCTTTGTGTGCTGACTGTTATTGATTTTCATTGAGTGTCCTTGTCTAATAAGTCTCTTTGGGATGCATAGCTAGAGGACTTGGGGCATGGGGCATGTTTTTATTTTCTTTCTTCTTGTGGGTGTGGTCTTGAAGCTCTTGAGTGTCTCTTGTTGTTCCCTTGACACACTTAGGAGATTTGAGCTATCATCTTTGCCTTGATGTGAGCGTGGTTTTGCAACATTAAATTGGGTAAGCTAACATCAAAGTCATCTTGACCTTTATGTCTTTGATGCTTATGTTAGAATCTTTCCACATTCCAATCTGATATAAATCACATTCATATCTTCATAGTTGTGCTTGTGACTAGTGATGGTTGTGTGATTTTCTGATGTCGTTAATAATGGCCCAATGATGAAAACAAGTTCTTAACATTCTCTAATGAATGATGAACACAAGATCCTATAGTTGCTATGTTTCAAGTACACCTTTGCATTTTCATGTAGCTTGCATTGTTAGACTTCATGTTAATTTGCATTTTTAGGCTACATTATGAGTTTGAGAGGGTTTTCCTTCATCTTTCTTTTGGACATTTAATCAACTGTGATCACATTCTGATCTTCATTTCTTTATCTTCTTTCATGATCTCAATCAAAATTTCCTATCCTAAACAGTTGATTTATTTTGAGACATCTTCTTTCTTGAGGCAAATTCTTTTCCTTCTCTCCATTTCTTTTCACCTCTTCCAAACTTCGATCTTCCATTCACTTTCACCTCACTTCTTTTCTTCTAATTCAACCTTGGGGCATAATCTTTGATGATCTACCTTGGTTCTATGATCCTTTTATCTTTTATCTTACATCAAGAACCTTATTCTTTAGTTTGATTTGATCGAGTTTATTGATTTGTTGTTTCTCCTCTATCTCATTTCAATTTCGATCATGAGGGGGCAGTACCTGTCAAACTTCAATCCTTGATTCATCTTCATCAACCAAACCTTTCTTGAGATTCTTATCTCTTATTTGAGACTTGACAATTACCTATTTACAGGGGTGTTGGCCTTGTCTTTTTCAATCAGCTTATCCTTGTCCTAATGTGTTCTCATCCGTCGATCACACATCTGGGTTGTTTTGTGATCCCAAATCGATCTCACATTTCAACTTCCATTCTTTGGCTACATGTGTTCCCAAAATGATCACACATCACCCAAAGAGGGGCAAATGTATGCACCCTAAAATGGTCACCTAGACTTAGACCCCATTCTTCAATTTATCAATTTTTTGAATCAATGCATTTTAATATTTTAATTCAAATCAATTTCCTTGATCAAATCGTAATTAATTCAAATAATTCAATATTTCCCAAGTTTTATTTAATTGAGAGAACTTGCTCCCTTTTAATTAAATAAAAAATCATTTAATTAAATAATAAAGTCATTTATTTTATATCTCATTTAAATAAAAGAATAATTATATTTTAAATAAATAAAAAATCTTTTAATTAAATATTGGAAACCACTTTGCTAAAAATAAAAAATAAAAAATAAAAATAATAAAGTAAAGTGCACTTTCCTATGAGATGGAATCTTTTCATTTTGCCTCTTGAGAATCTTGAGCACATGGATCAACCAAGATTTAATCTCCATTGTTGCTCATTTCTTTTTGCCTCTTAATCTTGACCATCCAAGATTCTTTATAAGGAGCCTTCACCTTCTCATTTTCATACCCATATTTTGTGAATTGTTATGCTGCAGGTTTGGAGAGCGATTTTGGAGAAGATTCTTGAGCACTTGAGCTTGAATATTGAAACTTCTCTTTTCTTGTCTTCTTCTCGCATGCCCCATGGCAATCCATTTAGATTAATCTTGCACTTGCATATTAGATTAGATTCATATTTCCTTTCATAGAATAATCTTGCATAAGTATTTATTTTCATAGATTAGTTTGCTTTCATGCATTATTATCATATAGAATAGCTTTCATTTTTATTTTCATGCATATTTAATGATCATGGAGACTAGCATTCTTGCTCTTCCTCTTTGAATCTCTCATTTTATGGTGTACTTGCATGGGCACAAATATAGGCCAAATCTGAGGGCCTCCATCATAAACCCTTGCACTCCATGAATAGAGAACTATGAGTCACTATTTGAGACCTCATTCTTGAGAAATTTTAGATTTAATGATTCATAGAAGTGTGACAACATTTTAGCACACAACGCATACTGCTAGCATGACCTCAGAACCACCATATCCTAGTTGCAATTTTAAATTTTTAATTGGCAACTTGGCAACTGCATTAAATTTTGAAGGAATGTTTCACGTAAGGTGACTTGGCTCTGAAAAGAAATATAATGAATGTTTACGAATCACAACTCATATTGCATACAAATTATCCTTTTTAATGTCTAATCAAAATCTTGGAGTAGATTATGTACACTACTGAATAATTTAAAATCATTGATAAGTCTCATGTACACTACTGAATAATTTAAAATCATTGAGAAGTCTCATGTACACTACTGAATAATTTAAAATCATTGATAAGTCTCATTAATTACACTTCAGTGTTCAATGTCACTGTAACTTCGTGATGATGTTATGCAGATTACCATCATGACCTCAGAATCCCCATATCCTAGCTGCAATTATAACTTATGAAGTCAAGCACACTATCAACTTGTCCTTTGCGTATCTTCGTGGCCTTCAACTCCAAACTGCCAACATAACCATTGAAGTCACACACACCATCAACCTGACCATTATGTATCTTCGTAACTATCAGCATTGACCCTCCTTTTAGCATGTCGAAGCTACGCACACTATCACTAGTCACCACAAACTAACCTTAGATGTGACCTTTGTGTATCTTCGTAATTGTCAGCATTGAATATTCACCAATATGTATTTTTTTATACTATAAATACTATTTTTTATTCGCCAATGTATATTATAAATACTATAAATACTATTTTTTATTTGCCAAGATTTTCCACATAGTTTCAAGGAGGATGAATGATTTTCCAATTGAAGTTATTATTTTTTCTTTGTAAACTAATTTTTTTTCCAATAAAATTAATATTTTCCTCTATAGTTTTCCAAATTTTGCCAGTTTTTACACCTTTTTTGAAGGGGGGGGGTTTCTTAAAGATTACCCTACTGCTTACTAATCAGAGAGGTGACCGTGATCCATGGACAACATAAAGCCACCTATCTATAGACAAGAGGCTCTGCTTGTATATGTGAAAGGCCAAGTCGCTCATCCTTCGATGAATGACTCCACCGCGAAGGGGCGAGGAAGCCTAGTCATGAGCCACCCCACTTGCCAAAAGTCATAATGGGGTTAGATGGGAGATGATGACTAATGGGGAAGGGGAAATTTAGGACATGAAATGCTATCTGATGAATAGAAGAGCAGGGAGGGGGGAATTTGGGCAAGGGTAGGACCAGGATGGGGATTTTGGGTACTGACTAGAGATAGCAATAACTGTGTCAGGTGATTAGATATAGGAGCTAAATTATTGGATTAGGTCAAAGAAGTGATGGATGGACATGATAGCATTGAGAGAAGTTGACCAATGTGGAGTGGGGATAGGTGATAATATGCGGCCTACAATATGTGCATGATTGGTTGCACTTGAGAGTGCATAATGCACTCATGATAGCTCTGATCAAGAGGTGGTACTCAGATACATCAAATTTCCACTTATTGACTGGAGAGGCAACCATGATGCTACTAGATGTGTGGAGGATTCTACGAGTATCGATTAGGAGAGAGATGCTTGAGTATCAGTTGGAGAGTGCAGAACAATTTTTGGAGGAGTGTTTCAAGTGGCGGGTAGATTGGTTGTCTCTTGATCACCAGTGGATATCATGGTGAGAGGGGATGGAGGTAGGACCACCCTAGATAGCATTGTATTTAGCTAGGTTGATAGGAGGGAGGTTGATGCCCAACCATTTAGGGCATGGTTTTTCGATTGGATAGGAAAGGGTACTGAGTCAGATGTTGGAGGAGGAGGGGATAGAGTAATGTTGGTGGTATACAATCATGGTATAGTTATAGTATGATTTACATATGTGTACATACCACACCTAGAAAATAATAGGACTAGGTGTGACACTACTTCTTGTTTGGGATTTGGATCACATCGTAGTGGTATGACCATCATGAGGAGATGGTAGACAAAATTGATATGAGTCATTTGCATGTTAGTACAAACCACCATTGGCATATGGAGATTTGAGATCAATAGAGATGTGGTAGAGGATTATGGATGAGTTGTTATGGTTTGAGTGGATGTTGTATAGAGGCTATGAGGCATGGGGTTACTAGGATGAGAAGGTAGGTAGAGAGGATGATGCCTTGGATATAGAGTACCTAGGGTATATGCAAACAAACAATTGGATGATTAGAAGGATGATGTTCCAGATAGCTAGGTACATGTTTTCATGAGTTTGTAGATAGTTTGGCCTTAGGTAGGGTATTGGTCCAGATAGTTATCCACATCCTATTGTCTCCAGAGAGATTGGGTCAGTGTGGGGAATCAAAGTAGATCTTTATAATGCTAGGAGAAGTTGGAGAGGGATTCACCTGATAGCATGGACAACATCATGGGGGCACATGGTAGATGCAAGGGTGATGACTAAGTACACAGCATGGTGGGATAGGTGCAGGCCAACAAGGTTAACAGAGCTAGTAGTGGGAGAGGCCAAAGAGAAGACAGAGTTAGAGGATGAAGATGAGAAGAATGGTGGGGAGGGAGAGGAGGATGATGATGAGGATGACAGAGATGAGGGAGAGGATAGACTAGTAGTAGTGTTAGGATTTAGGTACGGGGCACAGAGGTGAGCTACAAAGCATAGGAGAGGGATAATGCAAACACCAGCGATAGGGGGCTTCCTCATGCCCTGGGAGAAGTACAGAGGGATAGAGAGGAGGATGCCTAGGGGACACTACTATAGGATGAGGATATGGGGATAGGAGGATATTAGAGACAAGGGGATCAAGAGAAGATAGTCATTCTTTAGGATTAGGTGACGTGATTAGAGGCAATGGTGGCAGTAGAGAGGGATAGAGCAGACATGATTGAGGCAGTAGGGGAAGTAGAGAGGAATAGAGAAGATGGGGCTCAGGCCTAGATATAGAGCATGTAGTGAGAGCTATCCATACTACATAATCAAGTGGATGCAAGAGAGTTCGCTATGATAGAGGAGATGTAGACACAAACATACCATCTCACCCACCAACTGATGGAGGATAGGGATACATGATGGAGATGGGAAGAGAAATATCGAGGAGAGTGGGAGATAGCGAGATAGGAAAAAAATCTAGTAGGTGTAGGGAAATTACTGACAGCTAGCATGGATGCACAAAGAGATGTAGTGAGGGAAGGGAGAGAGGCAACCTACTATATGGACCTCTATCACCAAGCAATACCTCTAGAGAAGAGACAACTACATTATTCAGAGTAGGGGATATTAGAGAGGCCCTAAGGCATGTCATTAGGGTCAGTAGCTATGAAGCCACTAAGAGACAGAGATACAGGAGGTGACAGTGCTAGAGGAGCAGGGGGACCAGCTACATGAGGTTCATAGGGGGAGGTCAGGACAATAAGGACATCTTCCTAGGAGCTATTTGATCCAGTTGATTATATAGGATACATATTTTTTAAGATGCATATGTATAGTAGCACTAAGGTGCCCGATGTATCATTTTATTAATGTACTATGATGCCATTATATGATATATATATTTTTGTGGAGATATTTTATGGGTTTATCTAATGAATTATGAGGCTTTATTATATGCATAGTTCTAGATTATGTTACTGACATGTGTGATGCAGGATGTGTGTGATTATGTGAAAGGTATACTACACGATGTGCTAATCTATTTATGATGCAGATCCTATGTGTAGTATGTATGTATGATGGGATGAGTTAATAAATTATTGTGCATATATGATGTTTATGGATAGATATATGGACACATACAATGAATGTTTAATGAGTAATGATAAATTTCAATGCATATTTAGATATATTTGACATACAATGAATACTTAATGATTAATGCAGATATATTTTTAATGGTTAATGATTAATGAGATATATTTAATGCATAGTTAATTAGATATATGCAATGATGAGTGATACAATAGTAACTAGGTAGAGGAAGAATATTAATGAAAATGAACTAAATGAATTTAAGAACTAAATGAACTTAGGAACTAAATGTCAGTAACAAAATGAACTTGATTATAGGAGGGGGAATGCAACATGATGAAATCATTTTTGTTTTGTTATTTTTTTGTATCCAATATAACCAATAGGATCAAATTACCATTGAGTAAGGGGGAGAGGAAGGTGAATAAACAAGAACCTTACCTCAAACAAAAAATGTAGAAAAGAAACTATATAATATGCAACCTGACTACATGATTTAGTAGGATCACTTTTATTTATGTTGGAGATTACACCTTAGTTTGATGTTGCAATAAGATGTATGAATCATGTGTTATAAAAGCACATATGACATTGTTCCCTTGTGTGGACTAGACTCTTAGGCATACTCAATATATTTAGTAACATATATGTAGATTTCCTAGTTATGATGAAACCAATGACATATTCTTATTGGAGAGGTCTAAACACACCCAAGTCTTTTAAGGGACGTAAGTTTACTAACCCATTTCCCTCAGTAAGATACACATCATAACATAGAAACTAACAAGAATGCTCTTAAAGTATCCAAAAATAGATCATACCACAAATGATGCACGTATCAAATTTAACCATTCATAATTTATCAAGATAAAATCAACAAAGAAGGCTTCCTAACCAAGTAGTCATTCGTCCTAGTTCTTGCCATGAACAAGATAGAATTGATGGGCTTGATTTGAGTCGACTGAGGAAGGATGCATTCTACAGGGAAAAGATTGATTGATTAATAAAGATGGATATTCACTAGCAATAGATGTGAAAGAGATAGTAATTCAAAGATTCAATCTCGATGTTAATTTTGATGAGCACTTTTGCAGTTACTGTGTCTGGGAAAAGTTCAGTGTAATGGGCTTAAGCTTAGCTTGCTGTGATATTGTTGGAATCTTTATTGCAACGTTTGAAGAAAGGAATGGAAAATGGACTGGGACTAAGGATGAGGATGGATATGTATAGTGGGTGGGAGAAGACAATGGATCCAAATCTACTAGCATAGTGCCTAAAATAGGTTTTCACCATGGTAATTGTCTTAAGGTGCTTGTTTGCCAAGTTTTTACTGCTAAAAAAATTTATTTCTTTTTCCCTCTTTTTTTTGTGAATAGTGCTTGTTTACCAAGTTTTCACCAAGACAATGATTTTTTTTAGGAACTTTTTCTATTATTTACGATTTTTCTTTTATTTTGATTTTTAGGCTATGTATTATTTTTTATGTTTTTAGGATTTTCTCAAGATTTCTTTTGATTTTTAGGCCCCAATGAATATAGTTTAGTTCCCCGGTGCCTACATACATGATTATTAGGGGGAACATGAGGGGAACACTTCTTTTCTTCATCGTTTGAAAACACTGGTTGTACCACTGGAGGGGTAGCACTAGATCATGTTACTAATGGTGAGACCTGAGGATCATCAAGCTTACTGGGTTTGTACTTGCACCGTTTGCAAAACATTTATAGGATCAAGGAGATGATCCCCCTCATGTGTTTCTACCTAATATGCCCCATAACCAAATTTAGCAGTAACAACAAATGGACCCAACCAATTGGATTTGGACTTTCTTTTCTTTTCTCAGATCTGATGCATCATGTAACCACATTGATATTCTAAACCATAAGCACATGTGATGCCCTTAACCAACATCAAACTCATGAGGTTTGATATTCTTATTAAACCATAAGCACATGTGATTTTGATACACATATAGGTGGTTAAGGGCATTGATGCATCTCTCATTGATGAGATTTAGCTCTTGTAGGTGAGTAACTCAGTATTCTTCTTTAGACATTAGGTTATTGAGAGAAATCATGAGGTAAGGGAGCTCAATATCGATGGGAAGGATATTCTTAGAACCGTAGACAAGGGAGAATGGAGTGGCTCCAATGGGAGTACAGATGGAGGTACTATGGGCCCAAAGGGAAGGATTGAGTTACAAGTACCAATCATGGCCAGTGTTAACGATAGTCTTCTTGAGGATTTTAAATATGGTTTTATTTGTAGCCTCAACTTGAATGTTTCCCTGTGAGAAGTATTTGGATGAGAAATATTGGGTAATATCAAATTTCTTACAGAGATCTGTGACATTTTTATTCCCAAAGGGTGATCCATTATCAATATGGAGGTCTTTTGGGATGCCATAGTGATAGATTATATACTTGTGGCCACTGGAAGAGTTGGGAATATCTGGCCCACAAGTTCAAAAACCCAATAGGAGAAAGGCCAAAGTGTGATGGTGGGTTGGAGAGGTTGAGTGAGTGTGTGTATCAAATCATCATGTTGCTAACACATTTCTTTACATATAGTGATAAGCATCCTACTCCATTATTAGCCAGTAGTATCTAATGCGTAGCAACTTCTTTGCTAAGGTGAGGCCACTAGAATGGGCTCCACAAATTCCTTGATGTACCTCTTCCAAGGCTATTTGTGCTTCCTCGAAATTCAAACATTGAAGAAGAGTTCCATCAATTTTTTTTTGAAATAGGGTGTCTCCAAGGATTGTGTAACAATATGTACGTCATATAAAGGTTTTCAATTGGTTAGGTATAAGAGTGAGGGGAATGATCTTATCATGAAGGTAGGAAAGGATTTCTTGTTACAATGGTGATTTAGGATCAACAATTTCACACACCATCTTAGAATCTAGATTGTCATAGGTAGGGGCCATGAGATTCTTGATAAGAAATTTGCATCAGGTACTCATCTCTGGCATGGATATCAAAAAACTAATGGTAGCCATGGTGTCAACTGATTTATTATTTCCTCTAGGGATCTGCTAGAAAATAGGTCTCACAAAATGTATCTTGAGATCTTCGACCATGCGATGATAAGGGAGAAAATTTTCATCCTTTATGTGAAATTTATCAGTTACTTTCTTGATAACCAATTGAGAGTCACCAAAAACAAGGAAACTTGTGATCTTCCATCTTACAACTTGGCAAAGCCTTGTTACCAAGGCCTTGTATTCTGTTATGTTATTAGTACATGAAAATGTTAATTTGTATGATT
Source organism: Chamaecyparis obtusa (assembly GCA_027943335.1). Taxonomy (NCBI): domain Eukaryota; kingdom Viridiplantae; phylum Streptophyta; class Pinopsida; order Cupressales; family Cupressaceae; genus Chamaecyparis; species Chamaecyparis obtusa. Next base: position 789,476 of record BSBK01006276.1, read on the forward strand.
TAGGGATCAAATCCCCTTGTGGTGTAACACACATAATACCTAACCCCGATCCTTTCAGAGTGAAAGATCCATCAAAGTATAGCTTCCACTAAATGTTAGAGTTGATAGTCATAATAGTCTCATTTGGGAAATCAATGATAATAGGATGATCTCCTAGAATAGGAGCCTCTACAAGTTGATCCATGATTGATTTTCCTTTGATTTCTTTGCATTCCGTGTACACAATATCAAACTCACTAAGTATCATGACCCATTTTTTTTGTGCGGTTGTCAAAGTGTCTTTAGATAATAAATACTTGAGTGGGTCAATCTTCACTATCAATTGTACCATATGATTGAGTATGCAATGAAAAATATTTTGTGTGCAAAAGACTATAGCCAGAAATGTTCTCTCAATATCATTATAGTTGAGCTCATAACCTACTAAATTTCTACTAAGGTAGTAGATGGCACACTCCTTTTTGTTGTCATCTAGTTGTGCTAGGAGAGTACCCAGTGCTACGGTAATTGCTGAAATGTATAGGATCAAAGGCTGACCTCAAATAAGCGAGACCAACACTGGTGGATTAGCTAGATATTCTTTGAGTTTTTCAAAGGAATTTTGACATAAGAAACCCTAAATTAATTTAATATCCTTTCTTAGCAGGTGGGATAAAGGATTGTCTGCCAATTGTGACACAAATATTCAAATGGACTAAAGTCTACCTTGCAAGCTCCATAATTGTTTTAGAGTCTTAGGAGGTGGCATCTCCAATATAGATTTCACCTTCTTAAGATCCACTTCTATTCCTCTAAGTGAGATGATGTAGCCTAAAAAATTGCTTGATTGTACACCAAAGACACATTTCATGGGATTTAGCTGAACCTTGTACTTCTCTAACCTATCAAAGATTGTGGTAACTTGACAACAATATGAGATTCATGTGTCTTGGATTTTCCTAGGATATCATCCACAATCTTCCATAATTACATGAAGGAGGTCATGGAAGATAGTTTTCATGGCTTTCTAATATGTGGCACCTACATTTTTGAGATCAAAGGGCATGACCTGGTAACATAACGTACCCTAAGGTATAATGAATGCAGTTTTGTGCTGGTCCTCTACTGCTATATGAATCTAATTGTATCCAAAAAATCCATCTATAAGAGACAACATCTCATTCTCAACAGTCTAATCCACTATGATGTCAAAATTAGGAAGTGAAAAATCATCCTTAGGATAGGGGATATAAAGATCTCTAAAATTAGTATAGATCTGGATACCCCTAGAGGATTTACCTACTAGTACAATGTTGGAGACCCACTTAGGATAATCTATAGGTCTGATGAATTCTTCTTCGAGCATCTTTTGTAGTTCAACTTTTACTAAGAGTACCACTTGTGGATGCATCTTGCGTAATTTTTTTTTTTACAGGTTTGATTTTTGGATCCACAACCAAATGATGTACAACTAGATCAGTATCTAGCCGAGACATATCTTTATAAGTCCATGCAAAGTCAATATTTTTCTTCTTTAAAAATGTGGTCATTGATTCTTTTTCTTTCTCATTGAGGGAAGTTGCAATGTATGTTATCTTTGGATCCCCTTCAGTACCAAGATTGACTTCTATAGTATCTTCTATGAGAATAGAATATTTTTCCAATGGCAATGACATAAAAGGAAAGTCAACTTCCCCCTCCTCTAGTGCCTCAAAAAGGTTTATACTAGAGGAAACATCCTTCATTTTATCTTTTCTTCATCCAAGGGTGCCTTAGAAAGGTTTTCACCCAAGGATATTTTATCATTTTTTGGATTTTTAACTTCTTCTTCACTTTTGTGACTAAGGAAGTTGACTTGTCTACTGAAGTAGGCTTGCTTGTTGTAGTGGATATGATGCTCATTTTCTTGGAGATTCCTTAGTCCAAAAAGTGCTAGAACTACCTCATCTGAATCACATACATCTAAGGAAGGTGGTGAATCTTGTTGGTCCCAAACAATTAGCTTAGGGTTGGTAAGGGGAAGATCAAGTGAGGAAAGGTTTGATTGGGTGATATGGAGGATATGGGTGTCAAGGTCATCTTCAATGTATTGGAAAGGAACTTCAAAGAGCTCTTCATCAGTTTCTAAATAATATTCATTTGCACAATAGTTCTCGGCAAAGGTTTTCTTAGTCTCTATGGAACCCAATCCCTTTCTATGGGGATACCCAATTTCTTGGATGAGAGTTTTTCTTCCAGTTTCTTTTTCTCCAAGGCTAGTACCATGATATCCCATGCTTTCAACAATGGGAGTGGCCTTGACATATTTCCCCTTAAGGATATCCAAAAGTTTATCTTCTTCATCATCAAATAGCTAGGATAGGACATTATGTTCCACATGTTCATTTGAAATAGATCCCCCATGTTCAAATGTGGTCTTCTTGCATTTCATGTTTTCTTTATCTCCCTTAGGGAAGAGTTGTGATGTTTTACCATAGACATTTGGGGAGAGGGGGAGATGACCAATACACATGGAGTTTGTGAATTTATACTCCCCCATACCTTGATCTGTGAATCATACCTTCTTTTCAGACTTAGTGTTCTTCTCCAGAGTAACTTTTTCTTTTACTTTAGTCTGGTTGGAAGTCTTTTCCTTATCTAAAAAAGAAGTGGGATGGATATGAGTTTCTTGTTCAGCAAGGACAAACATACTTGTTCAGTAGGTAGTAATTTGATTTCCTACCTTCCAAAATTTTACAATACCGGAAGGGTTCATGATCTTCAGGGATTGTTATTTTGGCCCCACGGTGTGGGAACTTTAAACACTAATCAAACATGGATGTGACACCAAAGATAACGTGTATCCACAGTCTACCCAAAAGAATATTATAGGGTAAATCTAGATCAAGCACTTGATAAACTGTTTCAATGAGGGTTGGGCCCACTTGTAAGGGGAGTGCAATGAGACCTTTACTCACCCTTTTTATTTCATTATATGATTTTATCATGATTTTTTTATTTACATCAATAAGGTCTTTAGATAGACCAATGTTGTGTATCATGCTCAAAGTACACAAATTTATACTAGATCCATTATCTATGAGGAATCTTTTGATTTGGGAATTATGGATGGTGACTTAGATATGAAGGGGTTTATTGTGGTGAGGGTCGGGACCTTGGAATTATTTGTCAATAAACACCAGGGGTTGTTGGATGGCTAAATTTATGATCATTACTTGGAATTGGGATGCAATGATATTTTTTGGAACACGAGACTCAGTCAAGGTATTTTTAAGGACTTCTTTATGGATAGGGGATGTATGGAGAAGATCTAGGATGGATATTTGTACAGTAGCCTTCTTCGAGTGGGAAATTAGGTCATAACATGATGTAGGCTATGTAGATGTTGATGATGTAGTGGGTGGATCTACAATAGGTGGATTTGCAATGGCTTGTACGGTGACTCAAGGACAACATGTGATGACATCTCAATCAATACTCTTTAAATTTAGCGTGTTCACATGGGATTCAAATTCTTTGATGTGGCCACATAGTGAGTCAAATCCGCATGCATAATTTTCCTTTAGGCTACCACAAGTGTGTTCACCTCCCAAGATATTGTTGGTGAAGTAATTGTAGGGAAATACTTTGGATGATGAGGAATTATTTTGATTGTTTTTTGGAAAAGGCTTATAATACATTTTAAATTGGGCATTGAAGGCAGAGGCATTCTGACCTTCTACCTTGATCTTTCCATTGTCAATCAAATCTTGGACAAAATGGTGAAATTTCATGCATTTTTGATTTCATAGCCTTTGATGAGATGATAATCACAATATTCATTATCCTTGTACTAGTTTGGTTTTTGTATATTGTCATCAAAATGCCTTGTGTTAGGATAGACCATCATCTCCTAATTGACTAGGCATCAAAAGATGAAATCAAGGGCATTCACTAGCTATGTGAATTGCCTTTGTTGTGGTGGTCTATTATTGTTGTTGTTGTTTCCATTGTAGCATGAGAATAGAGAACCTTGGTAACCAGATCCTTGATTTTGATTATTTTGATTGGTTTGAGTACCTTGATTATTTTGGTTATTGTTTTTATTTTATTTATTCATATTATTTCTATTTCGACTACCTTGGTTTTTATTATTAGATGCTTGATCATTTTAGACATTCTTAGCATTTATCACTCCATCATTAAACAACACACTTGTTCTTGGACTAGAACTTGGGTTTATCGTTGGTGTTGATAGATGAATTAGAGGGATAATATTTAATGACCCCTTTGATCAGAAGTCCATCTTCAATAGATTCTCCCTTTTTAATGAGTGCCTCAAACAAGTTTGGGGAAGCCATTTTCATTTGGAATGACATTTTGGTAACAAGATTCTTAGTGAAGATATCAACAAGGTGTGAATATAGAATTTTCCAAGGCATATGATCTGCAAGATGTCGCCATCTTTGAAGAAAGTTGGAAAAGGTTTCCTTGCTTCATTGCTTTGTGTTGTATAAGTTACTAAGTGACACTTGGTGTTTGATGTTGTAAGAATATTGTAAAACAAACTTTTCAACAAGATCATGGAATGTTGATACGAAGTTGGGAAAAAGATTCATCAGCCACTCAAGGGTAGGGCTGACAAGACTCCTAGTGAAGATTCTTTGGATGAAATTATCGTTGTGGGTAACTTTTTGAGCTACTACATAGAATTATTTGATATTTTGTACATGGCATGATTCTCCCTTGTATTTATTGAATTTAGGAATCTCAAAATTGGTGGGGAAAGGTTGAATGCTCATTGATTTGTGAAATGGATAAGGACATATCTCTATAAAAGGGAATTATTTCTTCCAACCCTTTGATTTGGGATTGATTTGATTGATTGTATTAGAGAGGAACTAACTCTCAAAGATTGATTTGATTTAAAGGTTTGGAATAAACCTAGGTGAAACAAGACCTTGTGATTGTGAAAAGAAAGGATTGGATTTGATTTAAAATATTCTCTTATTTGGGTGATAGAATGATGATCCCCAAAGAAAATAGGATTGGATTAAAACTACTAGAGAAAGACTCAGTTCTAAAAGTCACAAGGGATTAATGTTTTCTTTGATTAAAGGTCTATGTGACACTATTGGATTGATTCTTTCATCCTATTTCTTGATTGAGGTGTGAAAGATGGATTGATTTGATTTTGATTTGAAGTCAAAGGTTTTTATTAATGCTCCTAGTATTTTGAAATGTGGATGAAGGAAGATTTTATTAAAGATGAGGAAATGATGAGTGATTTGAAGAAGGATGAAGGTCAAAGGTACTTAACCGTAGGATTCCCAAGTGACAAAGGCCATGCTCACTTTAATCTTTGAATCAAAATTAGCAACCCGATTGTTATAGGATTTTATCAAACTTTTCACTAGCTTCAAGAGTCTTTTGGATTGATTTTGAATAATATTTGGTGACTCTAGCCTTTCTATCAATGATTTTCCTTTAATTTTTAGACTTGGGAAACTATAAGTTTTACCTTGTTAGGTTTCACACCATCAGTCATGGCTTAAAAGGAAGAAAATAGGATATAGATTGGGATGACACAAATTAGGAAGACAATATCTTAGAAGATTAAAGGATGTTCTTAGAAAGAATAGATTTCATGCATACATCAAAAAATTTGGGTTACAAGAACATTTGTCAAAAATACTCCTACAAGAGACAAAGAAACCTTGTGGGATTCAAGTGTATGAGTTTGTTTTGCAAAGAAAAGTAAAAAGCACACTTTCTATCCCTAGAAGGAGATTGGCTAACATTGAAAATATTTTATCGTTGACTTAGGAACACACCCAAAAACTCCTCAGAATACAGTCATTACCAAGCACACAATGGCTCCAATCATGATGACATATTATCAGAGTGTTAACATTGATGGGGCTCAATATGGTGAGTGTCTTGGGGAGATTACTATTCTCGTTGCACACAGATTATCAACCTTTCATAGGTGAACTAAGTGGCCAGTAATCTATATATTTTAGTCAAGGAATCCATGCATGATCATTCCCTATAGTCTTGACTTGCGAGATTGAGGCCTATATCCCTACAAGTACTTCAACTAGTGTAACCCTGCAAGAAGGATTTAGCAAACTTAGTCCTATGTGTGATGAAATACATGTGAACACCAAAGTGTAAACATAGAATTAACCATGTCTTCTGAGACTTTAATCTCAAGGAAGCGCATATTTATAGTGGGTGGAAGAGCTGGTGTCTTCTTGTCCCCACTTTGAGTTGTTCCCATGAGATTTTATGCTCAACTGATAGGCTCTCTAAAAGTTTAATGAAATAACATATGGATTGGCCACAGAAGGTGTCTAGATTTTTGTTTTTCCTTCAAGGGGAAAAGAGCATACTCTCCTATCCAATGAGGGTTTCTCCCAAACACTCCAAACAATTAATTAATTCCAAGTTTATTTAAGAAAAAAATTCAAAAGGGTCTAGGTTTTTAAGTTTTCCACTTGGATAAAAGAGAATACTCCCCTAACTAATGAATGACTATCAAAAATAAACTTCCTACTTAATTTTAGGTGCCAAAGAAATCATTAAGAAAACACAATGTTTGATTGAATCTCCTTGGCAACCTGCAAAACAACTTTGATGATTAGTTTAATGTGTTTGGTCCTCTAACAATGTCCTGCAAAAAAAACAAGTTAGTAGTTTCAAAATATTCATACCTTGATCAACCATTTTGCAAAATTACTATTAGCAGGCAAAAAATATCAATAACTTCCAAAAAACCCAAATCAACAACCTTAAAATACAAGATATTATGGAAAAGAGCTGAAAATAGACAAAGACACCTGTGTACAGGCATGGACACCTATTTGTCAAAGATGTCTTTCTGCAGATAGAGACACCTATGTCCAGGTAGAGACGCCTATGCAAAGATGCTTGTCTGTTCAACAAATAAATATCAACTACTATTTTTTTAAGATTTTATACTCACATTAACTTCCAAATGCATAAAAAAGGTTTCTTATGATAAAACACAATAAATTTCAACCTTAATATGCCAAAAAAATTCACTTAATCAACTAAAAAGGCTAATGTGAAAGAGAACTCCCTTTCTAGCAGAGACACCTATGTACATGCAAAAACACCTATCTGCACAATAAAGAAACAAAGATTTTCTTAGTTTTATGTATTTATTTTCATTTGCAGATACAATAAAGTGTTTTAATAATGGTTATTAGCCTTAATGTGATTAAAATGAAATATTTTTTATTAGAACAAACTAAATGGGAAGAAAAACCCCTTTTTGGTAGAGACGCTTGTCTGTAGGCAGAGTCTTACTATTTTTTATGACACCTCTTACACTTATCCAAAGTGTGAAAATTTACTTTCTCTTACACATCTCTTATACACACTTATACATGTGCACTTGGAGTACATATTGACCCTTCACAGCCCAAGTTTCTCACACATGTGTGAGCAAGTCTTGGACTTTGCATGGCTTATGTGTCTCCTTGGTGGAACCTATGTGGATTCCACATAAATGCCACCTCACCCCAACCCTCCAAAATCCTATAAATAGGACCCTTTCCTCAAGCAAATCATCCATCATTTGCAAGTTAGAATTATTATGCTAGTTTGTTCTTAGAGTTATCGCATTTTAGAATTTCATGCTTTCATTGTACTTGTAGTTTTTCACTAACTTATTTGGTAGTTGCTAGATTTCATTTTAGATTTAGAATTGAGTTTTATTTGCAATATCTTCATTTGTTTTCTTATTTTTACATTCCATATGAGCTTGAGGGTTTCTCCTATAGCTCCCCCTTGAGCCTCTTTGGCTTCTTACATTGAATGCTAAAGGATTGCTTCCATAGCTCCTCCTTGAGTATTTCAATCTATTTTTCATTCAATAGTGGGATTTATACTTGTGTTGGGAGAACACACCCAAACCTCTCTAAGAGCTCAAATCAAGCAAGTCTTGGGTGGACTTACTTCATACTCATCCAAGGTTATGGTGAAAACTTTTGATTTTTCAAGTTTATGAATATGTTAGATTAGAATGAATATGCTTTTTATTTCTAATGTTTGTATGTTCGAGCTTGCTTCCAATTGGTAGGTTTTCATCATATACAATGTTATAAATTAAAATACTATATCGTCTAAAATAATTTTTTAATAATTTAATATGTTATATTTACATCATGTTAATTCATACGATCCAACTCAATTTAGTATAAAAATATTATATACTAATTTTTTTAGTATTGTACGAAAAATAGCTAGTACAACCATAAAATTCTATGCCAAATAACATCTAATAGATCCTTTCTCCTAATCATCTCATTTCTCTTTTAATTTGAATCAATTTTGATTAGAAAATATTTTATACAATAACTAATTGGCAAATGACGCATTCTTACATACGTTCGACCATGATCTTATATTTGAAGAATCTAAAATCAAGTGTGCATGATACACTAACGAAGTGAATTTTTTTTTATAATAAACTAGTGAGATTTCAACAACAAATGAGCTTACATATCAAACATTATTTTCTAATATCAATAACTATAACGTGCACCGGTATAAGGTGCAAGAAGTACACTGATAGGTCATAGATGTGAAAGCACTATTTAGGAAAATGTGACATTGTAGAAGGAAGTATTGTACATAGTAACATCCACTTTGGATGAACTGAAGTTAAAGTCTAGGCGAGCTGTATATTTTGAAGGTATAACCTAGAAAAAGTGTAACATTTAAATAAATTTGAACATATTTAAAAATGTTGTATATGTAAATATAGGCACAACAGGTATAAACAAAAACACACTAAGAAACCAAGGTTAATTTCTGAGCAACAATAGATGGAAATAAACACAAAATGTACACAAAGAAAGCATAGTTGTTTGCATGTCATTAGATTGAAATAACTACATCCTAAATGTGATAGTGTATTTTTTATTAAACCATTTACCAAAATCCAAAACTAATAAAATTAGATTTTCACAATGAAATGGAATTCTCTATAATAAGAATTCTCACATTTAAAAACAACAGGTTGTCAAAGTTCAAAACATCTAGAAGTATAATAAAAAAAGTGATTCCAAGGACAACTTTGATAAAATAAATACTTCTCAATTTACATGATAAAGATCTAGAATAAATTAAAAATTATATGGTTTATGTTTTGATGAAAAAATATCAAAAAAGATTTTTTTGACTGTGACTGGGTGAAGGGAAAAACCAACACAAAATTATCTCTTCCACCTTTTGCTAAGTGTAATCATGTTAAACCTTTCTGGCGATGGCTATAAAACACACCATTTAAAACAAATTGTCAAACTGTCATTGGACATATCTTTGCCGACAGCTTTCCCAATTCCCACCTAGAAATCTCAGATTTCTAGTTATTACTTAAATTTAAAGGCATGTGCTTGATTACTATTGAGAATTGAAAAAACGTGGAAGTGGATAGATGGTTATATATTTATTATAAGGAAATGATGGACCAATCATGTACATATTGGTTAAATTTAAGCAATACTTGGTGGATGGCCAGGTTGTGATCAAATTGATCATAGTAACTTTTTATCTTTTTTTATCATTCAAAGGGATCTAAATAAGTGCCAACAAGAGTGAGTGAGAAAACTCAAAGCATATGATTTCATCCTCTGCATCAACCTCAGTATGATTCTCCCTAAACTTCAACTCCAAAAAATTATTGGCCTTCTCTTTTGTGAAAATGTTTCTAGATGTGGTCCATGGATTCATTTCCCCCACCTTTGCACAAGCCACTTCAACTTCCAATTTTTTTGGTGGGGTGATTTGAAATTCTTTATTATCTGGTAGCACTCTTGCCACGCCACATGCGTTCAATCTGATCAAACAAAAACATAAGAGACATACCCACATTTTCATATGAGTCTTCATCCTATTGAAATGTTTGATTCAAAAGAAAAGGTTGTTATTTATTCTCTCTACTTCAGATTTGATAAATTGGGTGAGAATTTGATGAACTGATGAACTTCGTGGTTTTGAGATGTGCTATTTAATACTATCTAGTGGAACATAACCATGGATTTTTAATTTTCTTATGGAATTTACTGGGTAGTTTTCTATGCAATGCATCAATTTGTGAAAGTTTTATTCAAATACGAAAATTAATGTTTTTATTCCAAAGATGATTCAAACTTGGAAAAATAATTAATACAAGAAAAGTTAGGACTCAAGAGAAATGTGGTCTATGAATGGCATGAGAGATAAACTAATGCAAGAAAAGTTGGGACTTAAAAGGCCTATAAATGTAATTATAGACTGATGTTGACGAAATGGATTCCTTTTATTAATAATCAGTTTTATAAAAGAGGGGAAAAAATAAACATCTGATTCATGCTAGGAAATAGGTAATGTATGTAAAATTTGGAAGCCTAAACAATGCACATGTATTGTTTGACAGAATGACATGGAAGACATATATGCAAAGTTTGAAAGCATAGACAAGGCACGTGAAATTTTTGACAAAACTCCTACAATAATAGTTTCAGAGAATGTTGTGATTGCAAAATATGAAAATGTTGAAGCATTGATGAGGAACTTGCACTCTTTGACAAAATGCTACTAAGAAACATTTTCTCATGGACATCCTTATTGCTTGAAATTGACAAAATGGATCTGGTACATTCATAAGACATTGAATTCTTCAACATTAAAGGCTCTTAACAACAAATTTCACATGGAAAGAAAGATATTCGGTGCTTTCAAAGGTTTGATAAGGTCCACTGAGTTTTCATGTAGTTTGAATTTTAGAAGACAAGGAAAAGCCAAACATGGATTGGAGCTCCAGGTTGTTATGTCATAATAATTTGTTGAATAGGGTTTCTATATTTTTTATGTGAGTGTCAATAAAAATAAGCTTTATATGAAACATCAATCTTACAAAATGAAAACTAGATAAAACATCAAATCCCAATATCTTCCCGTCCACCTCATAGAAAATACCAATTCTTTCGCTAGGCATATAAAAATGCATAAACACAAAAAACAAGACCCATAGCGAGTCATCCAAATAACAATTTTGTCAACAAATTAAGCACTAAAACTTAAAAAAATCATTTACAAAAAAGAAATAAGAAAATCTCATGTGAATCATATTTTTACTTGCATTCTATAGAGTTGTAGAACCCATACAGTAATCCCCTTGGAAGAATCCACCCAATTTATGGATCGGGCTAATGGTGCAATCGAAAATACAAATAAAAAAATGAGATATATAAACATGGTTACTGCAAAGAAAACATGATTGTAAACATGGTTCAAGAAAAATAGTTTATGGGGAAGCATTTTTTTAGAGAAATACACACACGTGTGAATACTTGGAAGAGTGGTTGAATGCAGTTCTTAGGTGCCCACATGGAAGCACATATTTTGTCCAAATTCAAAATGCTTCTGACTGCCAATGTAATGAATAGTGAGAATTATTCTCATTTGTAACAACCATGGGAGGAGGAGTTGCATTAATGTTCAAACCCTTTCAATAGGTGTGGATGTAGTGGAGAAGTAAATGCACTTAGGGTACCTGAAACAACATACCATGGTTAAAAAAATCAAACAATGTAGTGCGTGTACTACACAGAGAAGAATTACCATCATCAACTTCCATTATAAGAGGTGCATATAATCTGGAGAGGATGAATAGGTGCAAGAATATCTACGGTTTCTCTATCATGTGGGGTCTATGTGGAAATCCATGTAGATCCTCAATGTTAGGGTGCACACATTTTGGCTCCTCTCCCCTAGTCATAGAGTCCATGGAATTGATGTTGTTCTATTCTAGTAGTATCATTCTACTTCCTTCGATTGACATCTTTGTTATCTTTATTTTTCTCTACCCCCTATAACATCATTGAATATCACGAGAATCAACTCACCAGTTAGCTCTCTATCTCAACGTCTATCAAGGCAATTTGGCTCATAATCTATCTTTATCATTAATTACAATAATGTGACTAAATTGATAGTAACTATTTTATAAATGTGTGAATTTAACCTTAACACTGATTACAAATTTCCAAATCTGATATGAATAGAGATGAGAGCATGTCAATGTCATGGTCTAACAACCATTGTCAAATTAATGCCACTAGTGTTAAATAAATGAAAAGATGACATTACTGTATGATGTTCAAAAAGTAAATTTACATGTCGTAGTGATCATCTTTTCATAAGATTAAAAGTTCTTTGAATCGATAGAATGTAGTGATTTCATTTTTAAGAGTCTTATTCATTCACACACACACACACACACACACACACACACACATATATTTGTTTTTGTGTGTTGTATCTATATACAATCTTATTTATTGACATGCATATATGTTTTTTATTTATTTATTTTATTTTTTATTTAATATATGTGTACATATATATTTGATTCAATCATTTATTTATATTTTTCATATATTTTTATTTGCATTTCTTTCCATATTTATTTCTTGGGTTCTTCCCTTTCCACTTCTCTTGTCTCTTTATTTGCTTTGTCTCTTGTTTAAACTTTATTTATTTATTATTATTTTAGTCTTTGATTTCTCATTTCTTGTGCACCTTTATTTTAAAACACAATCAAAATCCAAAAGTACTATCAAAATAATTTAAAGTGTGAATTGTCCAAATCTCACATGTGGAAATTTTCTTCATGCCATCCATTTATTTATGTAAAAATTAGTGAAGTTTTAATCTGACCTCATAAACTTCCACTATATTGAAGTATTATTATATATTAAAGATGAGTAAATAACTTATTCAAATTATAATAAAAATACATCCAGAAATTATCTAAAAATTTCACACATCAAGAAAAGTTAATGGAGGTGTAGTAAAAAGATGACTTTACGATATCTAGACTAATAAAAAAAAATGTATTTAAAAATTACACAAGACAAAATAAATATATGATTAAATAATAATAATAAAAAAGCACACATATTCATAATCAAATATGATTTGGATATATAAATACAATAATAAACATTGAAAAATTAGAAAAAATTATGATTGGTAATTACTAAACCCTATAACTATTTGTATGAAATATTATGCATTGATCTCTAACTTGTCTACAACTATGGTTTAACACATGTTGAGAAACAGGCCCAAGATGATCCCCACTGAACTTGGCATGCCCAATGATTAACTCATTGGAAAATTTCTCTGTTGACTTATGTACTGAATGCAGGGTTTGTCGGTTGTACTGTCACTGTGAATACAATTTAAAACTCTAGTCATTTGTATATGAAATAACACTATCATAAATATAGTGAAATATAGTGTAGTGGAAAAATTAAATTAAATTATGAGTGTACAGTTTAAAACAAATAGAGTGTATGAGAATGTATTTTTTAAAGTATTTTTTAATAATTTATTTATAATTTATGTAAAATAATAAATAAATAAACATATTAAAACTGGAGGCCTATTACGCTCCTTAATGTCTCCTATAAGATTTTGGCCAAGATCCTAGCTCTTAGGCTTGTGGACATCTTGCCTAAATTTATATGTGCTACCCAAACTGGCTTTATCAAAGGTAGATATATTCTCGAAAACTTAATCACTAGTTGGGAAGCCATGGATTGGGTGAATTGCTCTCACCAGAACTCTGCGATGCTACTCCTTGACTTTGAAAAAGCCTTTGATAGAGTTGAATGGAATTTTATCCTCATGATGCTTGAGGCATTTGGTTTCCTTGCCTCCTTTTGTAACTCAGTTCATGTGTTACTTAGTGATGCCTCTTCCCAAGTGGATGTTAATGACTCCCTATCTAATCCCTTCTCCCTTGGTCGCTCCATCAGACAAGGTTGTCCTCTGGCCTCTGCTCTTTTTGTCATTTCTTCTAAAGCCCTTTACTACATCCTTAGAGATAACTCGTTGTCCCTTGATGTTAGAAGCATTTATCTCCCCAATAACAACGAGCTTATCAATTGCCAGTTCGCTGATGATACTGCCATTTTCTTTGAAGCCAGTGCTAATAACTTTGAAGCCTTGCAATCCAAGCTTAATATGTTCTGCACTCTTTCTGGTGCTTGGATATCCCAATCCAAATCCATATGCCTTGGATGGGAGGAGTAGCCTCCTGAATGGTTTAATCAGTACATCTTCCAATGGGGTGGGCCTCATGAAATTGTTAAATATTTAGGCATTCCTTTCTCTGTTGAGCCCTCCCTCAAAGACATGTGGTCGTGGGTCAAAGAAAAAATTGATAAGAAATTGAATAAGTGGCCTAACAGATCTTTATCTTTAGCTAGTAGGGTTCAAGTTTGCCAAAAGATTCTGTCCTCCTATAGTACCTACTACTCCTCTGCCTGGATGTTCAACAATTATCAAATATTGGAAATCCAAAAAACCATCAGGAACTTTCTTTGGTCTAATAGTAAAGGCAATAAAAAGATGCATGTGGTCAAATGGGATTGGTGCCATACTGATAAACTCCTTGGGGGACTTGGGCTTAAGGATCTTAAAATCCAAGGAACTACTATATCTGCCAAATGGATCTTTCACTCTATGGATGGTAACGATCCATGGAAAGTTCTTATTAGACATAATATTGAAAGAGGTATTCCAAAGAAAGCTAAGCCTTGGAGGAATCTCCCCTTTTGTGATTTGATTGTTGGTAACTTCCTAGTCAGCCTTCAAGGCTCTGTTGTTTTTAGATCCATATGGAAAACCTGGGACCATGTTAGGAAGTTTATCACCAACAAGGATTTCCATGATGCTAAGCATCTTTATGGTGAACGATCCATTTGGTGGAACCTTCACCTAGCTGGCAAACCCCTCGCCGTCTCCCAAGGATGCTCTGCTAAGCTATGGTAAAAAATGGGTATCTCCTAGTTAGTTGACCTTTTTGAACATGATAAGCTTATCAGTTGGAATGAGCTTAGGAACAAATTTAATATTCTAGACTCTCAAAAGAAAACCTATAATATGATTGTCAAGGCTACTAAGGATTTTCCCACTAACTGTCACGTGGACTCTCATAGATACCTAAAATGCAAATGGCTTGATGGGGTGATTATGTCAAGAATCAAAGCCAAACATATCTATAATATTATTGGGTGTAATGAAAATATCATTGATCATGTTAACACTGTTTGGTACTCCTCCCTTGATGCTGATTCTTGGAAGAAGTTCTTTGATATTCTTTGGAAAGGTATTGTTGAACCTAAAATTAAGTGTTTTAAATGGCTGGCCTTGCTTGATAGACTCCCTATTAGAAAAGATGGTTCTACAAATGATTTCTGCAGCTTATGCAGGCTTCTTGAAACTAGTAGACACATCCTTTTTTATTGTATTTTTGCTAAGGAAATCTAGAACATGCTTGGTATTACTTATCCTATAAATGTGAACATTTTGGAAATTATTACTAGTAATATTGATGGGCTTAAAAATGATTCAAATTTATTTTGGAATATTCTGTCCTCTAACATTCTTTGGCAAATTTGGAAGCGTAGGAATGAGGAAAGGTATCAAAGCAAACCTAGAGATCTTACTGAGTTTTTTTTCGAAAACTCACATTTAAAAAAAAATTTCTTCAAGTTCACACAATGATGATGATGGAGAAGGAGAAGCTGAGAAGATTCCTAAAAGATGGGCATGCCACCTTCTTCGTCTACGAGCTGAAGCATGGGTATGAATGGAGAAAGAACTTTGATGACCTCCGAATGTTTGAAAGGACCTGCAAGAGACTCAATCAGGAAATAAGAAAAAACATCAAATCCAAGAAGGATGAGATCTTCATGCTGAATCAAATCCAGGAGTGGAAGAGCATCGTGTGGATGGAGGGACCTCTAGAGTGGACTGCTTGGGTTGACACCCACTATGATCTGTTACATTAGCTTCTTTTCTTCTTTGAGTTTTGGCAATTTTTGTTGTACTCTGAATTGGTGGTGAGGTAAGGCCTCTTTTTTTGTACTCTCATTTGATACTGTTGTATCTCTTTTTGATCCCCCCTATATATAATACAAAAAAAATATATTTACAAAATTTTAATAATAAATAATATATTTAAATTTTTAAATTAAAATTAATATTTATCTTATATAATGTATAATTAAGTGATTTTAGGATATATATTATATAAATTTTTTAATATTATTATTTAACTCTAAAAAATACATAGATATATATCTAGATAATAATAAGTTTTTCATAAATATAATTATTTTTAAAATTATATATTTAACAATTTTTAATAATAACTTTAAATTTTTTTATCTTATTTATATTAATTAAACATATAATCTATTATTCAAATATTTTTTTTGTATTAATTATAAGGAGTTCAAGATACAACATATCACTGCAGAGTATCAAAAAAGATTACAAGAGGCAAAGCCTCATCACGAGAGCATCAAAGAGAAGTAAAAGCCAACAACAGATCCAAAAAAGAGTCACAAGAGACATAGACTAATGAAGAAGGTCTTCATGAGTATCCACCCATGTAGTCCACCCTATACTGCCCTCCATCCAAACAATGTTCTTCTGATTCTAAATTTGATTGAGCATGAGGATCATATTTCTAGTGGTGTCTTTGTTATTCCTTCTGACTTCCTTGTTAAGCTTCTTGATAGTATGTTCAAAGAGTTTGAGGTTGTCCGTATGCCACCTCCAAATGTGCCCATCCTTCAGCTCAGTGGCGAAGAAAGTGGCGTATCCAGTTCTGAGCAGCCTTTTGAATTTATCTTTATCAACTTTCATCGTAATATGAACCTGCGAGAAAATTTTAAAATGTGTGAGACTTTGAAAAGACTTAGTAAGAACCCTGGGAATGTTTTGAAACCTTTCCTAATTCCTACATTTCCAAATTTTCCATAAAATGTTAGAAGAGAGAATATTCCAAAATAGGTTAATGTCATTTTTAGTACCATCAATATATCCGGTAATAATTTCAAAAATATTGAAATTGGTAGGGATAGAAATACCAAACATGAGCCAAACCTCTTTAGCAAAGCTACAATCAAAGAAAATATGCCTCCCCGTTTCTGGGGTCCTACAGATGTTGCAATAAGGAATCTCAGAAAAATCCTTCCTAATGGGAAACCTATCCAGAATTAAGAGCCATTTAAAACATTTAATTTTAGGATCAATAGAGCTTTTCCAAAGTTTATCAAAGAACTTCTTCCATGAGGAGACACCAAGATTAGTATACCAAACCTTGTTAACATGGCTGATAATGGAGACATTATAATCAATAACGACATATATATTTTTGGCTTTAAGTTTGCTTTGCCAAGCAATGGGCTGCCCTGGGGATCACTCAATTTGTGGATATTTTTGAAAATGACAGACTCATCTTGTGGGATGAGCTGAAGCACAAGTTTAACATTCCTGCATCTCATAAAAAGACTTATAATATGATTCTCAGAGCCAGCAAGGATATTCCCTCCCACTGCCGCATTGACTCCAGCAAATACATGAACATTAAGTGGCTGGATGGAACCATTATTCAAATATATAAAATCAAATATATATTTATTAAAAAAATATTATTATTTACTTATATATTTATTTTTAAAAGTTACATAATGACATTATTTAAATATTTCTATAATATATAATTTTAAAATCATAAATTATATATTATAATATAAATATTATTAAAATAAGTAAAATTTAATAAACCGCCAATAAAATTTAAACATCTAAATATTATTTAAAAAACTAAATACATAATTTATTATTCTATATTTATATTTATTATTTTTGTAATGTATTTGAAAGAGATTAAAATAAATTATTTTGAAAAAAAAACACCAAAACCTAATCTAAGTGGAAAAAGTTAGTTTAAATTGTACCATATTTTTATATTCCTTATTTTGGCAAACAAAATCAAACCCAAAATTGAACCCTTTACCTATTTTTAAATCTAACATGACACATGTAGTGAACCCTAATCCTAAACCAAAGAGTACTGACCTTAACACATAAGAACATTTACTCAAACATAAAAAACCAATGCAACCTTGATCCAAATGTTTGACCAAAATTTACAAAACCCTTAACCAAGATGAACCCAAATCCTATTCAAAAGCATCAACCTTTTTGAATATTGAACCAAACAACCCCAACCTAACTGACAACTAAAAATATAATTATTTTGTGGTATAACATAAAACTTATATTTGTCAAATTCTAAAATTCAGTCTTTTATAAAATAAAATACATAATAAAATTCTACAAAATTATCTTATAAAATTAATGTAATAATATTATATTATATAATAAATGTTACAATTTTATTCTTACAAGTTGTCCCTCATGCTACTAGCTATATATATTATATTTATATAACATATACGGAGAAAGCGAAGAGATATATAGGGTTTAATTTTTCAGCATGTAAATAAGATGCATTCAATCATATATAATTAATTTAAAATTATAGGCTATGCCTTACTTTCACCAACACAATAGCATAGAAATACATCCAACAATTAAATTTTATTAAATATATAATTTTAAAAACAATTATAATTATAAAAAACTTACTGATATATCTATATATGTATTTTTAAATTAAAAATAATAATAATACTAAAATTTCAGTATAAAATATATCATATATGTTATAATATAATTATAAAATAACTATAAATTTTAAATTAAAAAATTAATATATAATATATTATTAACACTTTGTAAATATATATTAAACTTTTAATATATTTATTTATTATTTTACTTTATGTAAAAGAAATTTATATAAATTATTTTAAAAACTTAAAAAATACAGTCTTATGCGCCATCATCAAGTACAGCACTGCTGTCCTCATTTCACAAATTTGTACCAATTGCCAGCTTGGTATTACTAAACCATTATGGCATTAGACGAACAGCTTCGTCCTTCTCTGCAAACCCCAGTCGAGAACATGTAGACTCTGCAAATCTGTATGCCCACAACACATCTTCTGTGCGCTAAAACCAAGTTCCACTATACCACTTCAAAACAGGAGAAATGTAATTGACTATTCTCATTTTCAATCTCTATACCTAGAATCAAGACCATAATTTTTTTTTTCTTTTTGTAAAAATGTGGTCTAAGCTTACTCATTTCCAAACTAAAGTCTCAAATAGTATTGGTGCACTTAAAATATATATAAAATTAAATGTTATTTAAAATCATAGTTTCAAAAAAAATAGTATTATAGCTTTTATTTTCTATAGTAAGTTTAGTTTTATACAATACTATAATTATAATTATGAATATATACTGCATTCTATAATAGGAATTATTGAAATATAAATACAATATTACATACAATTAATGTATAATATATTCTTTTAGATAGTACACATTAAATTATATATAATATACTATAACATGACTTGTCCTCAACATTTTTATATTTTTAAGAATCTCATATATTTTACATTTTTACACAACACTAAAAGAAAAGTGGTCTAAGCTTATCCATTTCCAAGTTAAAGTCTTGCAATTTTCTTAGAGCACTTAAAATGTATGTCTTAAAGGATGATAATATAGGATAGTAATAGTTGATTATCTTTGAAACAAAATTAGATGTTATTTAAAGTTGTAGTTTAAAAAAATTAGAATTATATCCTATATTTTATTTAATGTATATTTATTTTTAAGCAATGTTATAATTATATATCGTATTCTACAATAAAAATTATTAAAATATAAATATAATATAACATATAACTAATGTATAATATTTTTTTGAGATAGTAAACATTAAATTGTATATAATTTACTATAACATAAACTTAAATAGCATACTATATCTAGTCTTTGCTCGTGGTAGCATTTTCTGCTACTTGAAGAAAAAGAAAAGTCTTTTGGCATGCCTATTTTACACAGCCAGGAAATAACGCGGCATTGGCTGAAGGAGCCAATCTCACCATTATGGCTGGCAATAACCATTTTGGGAATCTTGCAGTGTTTGATGATCCTATTACTCTTGACAACAATCTTCATTCTCCTCCTGTGGGAAGGGCTCAGGGCTTTTATTTCTATGACATGAAGAATACATTCAGTGCCTGGCTTGGCTTCACATTTGTGCTCAATTCAACTGATTATAAGGGCACCATTACTTTCAATGGAGCAGATCCAATCTTGACAAAGTACAGAGATATATCTGTTGTGGGTGGAACAGGGGATTTCTTGATGGCCAGAGGAATTGCCACTATTTCTACTGATTCATATGAGGGAGATGTCTATTTCAGGCTAAGGGTGAATATCACACTCTATGAATGCTACTGAACAAATCATAGTGCCTTCCTCTGTATTTCTTGTTTTGGGTGCTTTTGAGGATTAGTTTTTGGCTTCAATGTCTCTATATGTAATAATATGGACTGTAGACTCTATTTTGAAGATTATACATATATATATTTTGAAGAGAATGAGATCTATTTTAAGTTTCTTTCTGTATTTATGGATTAATTTGGATTTTAAGCTTGGTTGAAGGATCGGTTATGGAGTATCCCTTTATAATGGTTTCATGGGAGCTTTGAGATATTAGATTATTTTCAGTTAGAATGATTTAAAAAATATGTTGAATCAGCTACAATCATTTATAAGTTCAGAAAGATCATTTATGGATGATCTCTTTCCAATAATAGTTTTATTGGATTTTAGATAGTTTTGAGATACTAGTCGGAGGAGTAATATAGACGTAAAACATATAAATACACCCGCAAAATATATTCATAATACATATACACATAAAATATGCGCACATTTATAAAGAAATACATACAGATAGAGATATATACACAGAGCAAAGAAATTTCTTCTGCTCCCAATTTGGATCCCATTCTTCAATATCTGCTGGCTTGTTCTTGATTTTAATGAGAACATTCTCCATCTTAACCAATCTGGCCTCCCCTTCTTCCACAGTCACCAAATTCTTTGCTCTTAGAAAATTGTTATTTCTTCCTCTAGGATCGGATGAGGATACAAATTTATTCTTTCCAAAACAATCTCTGCTAATTTTGGTAATATCTGGATAAAAAATTATCGGGATAAAAAATTATCCTTTCCAAAATGATCTTTGCTAAATTTAGTGATTCCTTCCATCACATCAGCTTTCAATCATAATAAATACACCTTGAAACTCGAAATCCGGTAACAAATCCACACACTTAGGGCTCGTTTGGCGCATGGAATTAACTTATTTAGAATAGACCTATTCTAGAATAAGGGCCTATTCTGGAATTAATTAATGCTCATAACGAAAGCTGGAATAAAGCTGGAATAAAGTTTGACCCTGTTTGGTGCACCTAGAATATGACTGGGAATTAATTTATTCTGCGTTGGAATCCCATTATGTGGAATGGGAATAAGGATTATTTTTTGATTATTTCATTAAAAAAAATGAATTTCTATAAATAGAATTGATTATATATATCAATTTTATTACATTTTATTAAAGATAAAAAAAAAAAAATTTTGTAGACAAAATATTAATAAAAATAAAATAAAATAATTTTGTAGACAAAATATTAATAAAAATAAATGTATGTAATCATTTTTAAAATTAAAATAATGATGTGAAATCAATTAATTGAAACCAAAAATTAAATCTATTTATTTTTTTCAATTATTTAAATTATTTTATACAAGTTCAAATTTTACTTTAAAAATATATTATGTTCGAAATATAAAATAAAATAATGAGCAAAATATAAACAAAAAGACAACAAGGAACAATCATAATTATAGAAATTAAAAAACTATAAACTCAGCGTACAAAAGGAAAAGCCATTTACGACAGGGAATGGGGACAAATATCTGTTTATAAACCAAACACATTTCATTCTACCGCAGACAGGGGGAAATGCCAACCGAATATCTGAGGGTTTTAATTTCTTCAACGTCTTGCACCAGTAGCCGTTGAGGAATCTCTACTGCTGCTGCCGCTTCTTCCTCATGGACAAGGTCAGCATCATTCCCTCCTCCCCGCGAGCAGATGACATTTCTCCTTCCGTCCAGCTTGCAGCAATAGCAACCGTGAAATCGTGGAGTCGCATCGTGAAATCGCAGCAGAACTGTGAAAATGTTGTGAAAAAATATTCGACTTTGGTAAAAACCCTAACACAGACCCCTTCCGGACCCGACCATAAATCAAATTTGGTTAATAGAGACTTTTTCCCGAAATAAGTTATTCTGGAATAAAATGAATTCCAGGTTTTTTTTAGAATAATTTTATTCCAGAATAAGCCTCAAAACGGGAATAACTTTCCCAATTCAAGAATAAGAAAAAGTGCAACCAACACTGAATAAAATTATTCCCGTATTAATTAATGCCTATTCGCCCTTTATTCCAAGCGCCAAATGGGCCCTTAGCACAATTCTACCAACTTTACTCGAAATCCCACATTAAACCAATTGTTATAGAGTTAAGTAAGACTTATCATAATTCCATCAACTTTCCATTAACATTTTCAAAGATAACCTCCATTTTGGCGTGACAAATACTCCAAAATTGCTTTAATGATCCTAATACTCTTGGCAACAATCTTCACTCTCCCTGATGGGAAGAGCTTAGGGATTTTACTTCTATGACATGAAGAACACCTTCGACATTTGACTTGCCTTCACATTTGTGCTCAATTCAATAGATTATAAGGGCACCATTACATTCAATGGAGCATATCACATCTTGACAAAGTACAAAGATATATTTGTAGGGGAGAAGCTAAGCTCCTGATAAATTGTCCATCTATGTCCTCATAATAGCAAGTACAAAAGGTATTCAAAGGGGCTGTCATTGGCCGTTAGAGGGTGATCGGAGGCAAGCCGATGGGACAGTGATGCCGATGTTGGGATCTCTACTTTGCCAGCATATCTTAATCGAGTAGCCTAGCCCATAACAGTAACATAAACTGTAGCCCCCTAATCAGATGGTCTAGTAACCATAACCAAGCAGTAACTTTAGCCCTCTAACCGGATCAGCTAACTGCGGTCAACTAATTGGATCTAGTAACCGCAGTCTACTAACCGGACACAGTAACTGTGGTTTACTAACCTGATCAGTAGGTGAGTTAGATGTACAAGAGTCAATGAGAAATAGAAAAATTCCTGCCATTCACATTTGGGTTTTATTTGAGCTGCGAACAGTCTGCGAGTTGGGGTTTTCATAGCCAGTTTTTTTCATTTTATCAAGGAACGCAAGCGTAGCTGATTTCTAGAGCCAGTCCTTCTTTTTCAAGTGGGCGTAGCTGATTTCCAAAGCTAGTCCATTTTTTTTCAAGTGGGTGTAGCTGATTTCTAGAGCCAGTCCATTTTTTTCAAGCGGGTGTAGCTATTTTCCAGATTCAGTCTATTTTTTTCAGACGGACATAGCTGATTTTCAGAGCCGTTTGCAGAAGATCTGGACATGCAAACAACGTATGTTTGCAAAAAAATATTCTTTGTTTTCTGCCTTTTAAAGGTGTATAGGGTATGACTAATGTAGTTTACATTTTTTATCACCGTGTGCAGGGTTTCAGCTGTGAATCAGAGGCTTTGTTTCAACAAATCTTTTCATAGAAGAGATCAAGTTGCAAGATTGCAGGGTTTCAGTTGCAAATCAGATGTGTTATCGCCATGTGCATAAAGAGGGTTTTGGCTGCAAATTGGAGGCTCTGTTTCGACATACAATTTCACAGAAGAGATTGATTTGCAATATTCCAGGTACACAAAAAATATCAATGATCTACATGTTTTGAATCGAAAACAACAAAAAAATTTCAAAAAAAAATCTGTGCGTTTTCACAGATCTTAGTTTTTTTTGTCTATAGTGTGTTTTCATAGATCTTAGTATTAGCTAATGCTTCTCATACTAACTAGCTTTTGTCATTTGTCACATGAAAAAAACTACTTTTTTAAAATTATTTGCCATTTTGTTAAAATTTATGTTATTTAATATTTTCAACCTTTAATAATCTTGATTTTTATAATAATAGCCTGTTTATTTCCTTATATTAACAAGAGCTCTGATGGAGCTTTAGTCCCTGCCTTTTGTTAAAAATAGAGTTTAAAACATTGTGATTGAATAGGTGAAAGCAACAAGAAAACACATACAACACACTCTGCATAATGTTTTTCTCCCAAAAAGCACATGATTTGGGAGGGACAAACTCAATTTTAGGTGCAAAATAGCAATCCTATATGGTTTTACTATTAACCACTGTCCAAAATAGAGAGGTCAAATTTACTATTCCTACTTGCTATCCTTCCTATTTACTATTCCTACTGTGCATATGATAGCTCACATGCCGCTAAGGAGCTAAGTTGTATTTTATTATCAGTATCGAGCTAAATTAACAATTTGAAAATGTATATTTCCTATTTATTTATATGGGTCAATGTAATTATTGCAAGGACTATGGATTGTTGTTTTATGAAGATAGATATGAATCTAGAATTAAATAAATTGGTATTCTTTGAGTCTGTTCAACTTCCAGATTAAATAAATTGTTGTTTTTCAAATTGAACTTCCAAACTTTATGCATTATTTTATCTGTTCAACTTGTCCTGAACTGAATTTATAGTAATCTATCAATGTTTTTGATGACAGTGAAAATCCACACAAACCATATATGTAAATCAAATAAAGATTTGACTTAAAATCTGATACAAATCTGATATAAAATTAGTCCTCATGCAAATATGAACAATCAAGAGAAACTATCTCCTTTCTTTTAGGTTTCTTCTATAATCTAGTTTCCCAATTACATAGCTGTTGTGAATAATCACATGACCACATAGTCATCAAATAAACATCTCCAATCTGATATAAATCAGAAAAAAAGTAAGAGGAAACTTCAAGGAATTCATCCCACACTCAAGCTTGCACTCCAATCTTTGTCCTTCAACCTATAACTGTCAGACTGAATCCTCCAACTCTTGTCTTCAATTCATAAAATTTAATGCCAAGAACAATTCCACTTTTGCAATGGCTATTGTCATAATTCTACACAAGTTCACCTCAACTTCCACCAATGAACAAGAATGCAAATTATTAATGCAAAATTAGAATTGGTCCAAATGAGGAGGCTGCCATAAAATAATAAATAGAATGAAAGACACTTCATAAATGGTATTAAGTCAACTCCTCTAACAACCAATCAAACTAGTCAATTATAACAGCTCCATAACTCCACACAAATCTCTAATAAGATATGCACTACCATTTGTCACTTGGATACCCACCTAAGAGATGCTCTTTATACATAGAAAATATAATATTTTAAAATATTTACTATCTATTAACTACCACCAGCATTAGCCGAAGTGGAAGATTCCAAGAATATGCCAAGAAGATATTGTCGACATGTATCAAACTCCTATGCTAGATTAAACCTTTGGACTTGGCCAAATGATTTATCAAATATTTTAGGTCTTATTACATCGGTTTTGTTTATCAAAACATTTAAAACTAAATTACTACAAAAATAAATAAAGAATTTTTATGGTTGATGCACATGCTCCTGCATCATACATAGGGTATGAAAAATTTTGTGAATCACAAAATGGAGTTGAGTGGTAGTATCACCCTTTCAAGTTCCAAGGGACCCTTAGCAAATGCCATCACTAAAATTGGTACCTCTAATAACTCCTTTCTCCTCTTCCAGTATCTAACTGGAACAAGGATCCTTCTTTGACAACTCCGTTTTGCACTCAACCTCCTTAATGTGGAATCAACTTCACCATAAATTGACCACCTCCTTTAAGTGTAACTCTCATCTTCTCCAATCTTGTGGGATTCAATCCACCCTTATTTGACCACCTCCGCCAAAATGCATCTAAATTAAACAATGCAACAACATACAAATCTTTCTTTGCATGTCGCACATCACTAACAAAATCCTCTTGAACTAAATAACCCATAAGATGTGAATCATTATTATTTTCAACCCTAACAAAATATGATTCACTATTCTCTTTCGTTGCAACCTCATCATAGTTCCATCTTTCTTTCAAATAATATTTAAAAAGATTAAATTTTACCTTAGTTCTATGCATTGTTGGAACTTTAATCTTTTCTTCAACATGACATGTCACTATTTTTATGCCTTTCAAAGGACATATTGTTGTTGCAAACTAATCTTCCACATTCAAAACAACATTAGAACAATAATCTTGAAATTTATCATCCATGTTTTTTTAAAATAATCAATCTCTCTAACGAAGAAATTTTCGTCTTCACTACTTTCAAATAAAGAATTGTTCGAAAACTCCTCGTTGACCTCCACATCTCATTCCTCAATTTCATCCTTCTCAAAATGATTTATTTTTGCAACAAATTTCTTCATTTCTCCATTCTTATCATCATCAAAGGAAATGTTAAAATTTGATTTTACTTCATTACCTTTTTTTCACAAATTCTACTCCACTTGCAATAAGTTTATTCCATTCTTCTTCAATCTGAACTAGTAAATTGTCCTTCTCAACTTCATTTGTATCCTCTAAATAACTCTTTTTTGCTATTTCAATTTTTATAACCCCATTCTCTATGTCTTATAAAAGACATTCCTTAGCTTCAGGTTCATGAATTTCTTTGTATTCATCCTCTTCCTCTTCTTTGGTGTCACATGCATGACACTCCACCCATCTTCTTTCTTTCCTGTATTCACAATATCATTAGAAGGATAAATAGAATTACCATCACCTCTTTTTTTGATCTCTCTCTCTCTCTCTCACACACACACACACACACACACACACAAAAATTTTCCAATCCCTCTTTGATTTTCTCAAGTCTAGGAACTTGAATAATCCATCCAATTAAACTGTTTTTCCCTCTTTCTCTTTTCCATACTCAAGGCCTCACAAAGCCTCAACACAAATCCCCTTATAACACTTTTAGGTTCTATTGCAAATTGCCTCACATTCGGTGATCTATTTACAAACTTAGGAACCTCTTATTAACAAATCCTTTAAGTAGCTCCTCTTGTAAGTTTCACATACATATGCAACAAACACTCACACTCTCCACCCTAAGGTCTTGGTGCAAACTATCTTATGTCTAGTGCTCTACCTATACAATCAACAACACTAGCTCTAATACCATTGATGCAGGGTAAAAATCCACACAAACCACATATGCAAATGAAATAAATATTTAACTTAAAACCTAAAACAAATCATCCATCAATAAGCATATTGTACACTATCTCTCGCAATGTTCCCATCTCCTTTGTGTTGTCTTATCAACAAACTCACATTGTAAAATGTTGGATTAAATATTTCACTTCACCTAGGATAGAGTTTATCCCGACTGTGAGTAGTTGCAACTAGTTATTATGCTTACTTAAAATATTAGGAATATTTAATTATTCTCAACTAGGTAGCCAATAATGATGTGTTTACATTGACTTGACGTACACAAGAGCCACCATTGCCTTGTCAATCCTTGACTGGTGGCAATGATCTACCACTTGTAATTAGTCAAGGGAAGCTCTATTTGAATTAGGCTGAGCTAACTGACCTCCTGATTGGGAGAGATTAGGAGTTAAATCTTACCTCCTCGCCATGTCATCTCCTTGAACATGGATCTTAGAGTTCTATATATTTGTAATTTACACACCTGATTGGAAGCAATTAAGAGTTAAGCTCTTACCTCTTTGCCATCTCATCTCCTTGATTCATGGATCTAATAGCTCCATATATTTGAACTTTAATCACCTCCTGATTTGGAGTGATGAGAGTTAAACTCTAATCTCTTAGCCATTTCACTACTTGATTCATGGATATGACTAATAGTTCTTTGTATTTGTAACTACGCTCCATTATATTGAATGTAGAATAGCATTATTTGTTGATCTGGTTTTGTGGCTCTTCCATTTATCAGAAAATGAAAATTTTACATAAAGACTGCCAACCCTAGCATTCTTGCAGATTCTAAAGCCCATATTTCAAAACCTGCAATACATTGAAGACACTAGAGTCACTTTACCACTACATTTGAACACCGATTTCTATTGGATTTTACAAATATTTTATATATTCTGTTGATCTTCAGCCTTGACAAAAAAACTTGAATCAACACTGCTTCCAGTTTTGCATCCCCAGCTGCAAGGTCAATCATCCAAAAACATAGTTTGACTATAATGTACATTGAATTTGTTGCAGTTTGCACATGTTCTACATCAAAAAATGCAATTCCACATCCTCCACAAGCACCAAATAGGCACAAAACTTGGGAGCTTCATGGCCCTGACATAAAGGATTATCCTCTCAAGACACAGTATTTAACCTCTTCACCTCTTCTAGACTAATACTGCATCGCCATCTTTCAAAGTGATAACTTAAGACCATGTCAAAAATCTGGGCTGCTAAAAGTACAGACTATAGTCTAAACAATAGGAAACTAAAGGCAACAAGAAGACAAAATGGGAAAAATGTCAAAAACAAAACTAAACAGATTGATCAGTAACTTCCAAAAAGCATTATAGTTGTACAATGTACACAAACAACATTCTGCTATTGACAAATTTTAGCAAGAGAGTTAGGTAGGCATGCACATTTTGGCTCTTATTGATATTTAAATACCTCCACCCCAACAAAGAAGGATAGAGCATCCTGAGGTCATCGAATGCATCTTCATTTGATATAGGTCTCTTGAACTTGATATTATTGTAATTTCTAAGAATGAAAGAATACCTTGTAGCAAAATGTGGTCCTTCATTGTCCCAAGTTAGGTGGAGTGGACAAATACACACATTATGCACAATAAGATAACTACAATTGTTACAATAACTTGAAACCTACTTAGGACTAGGTTGTACGTCACAACTACCAAATGATTCTCAATTTACAACCACTATCTATTTAATAATTTTTGTTGATAACTATCTCAAGGAACATAAGTTATTGATTGTGTATATATTTTATATGGTGACATTTGAAAAGATATTAAGAGTCGAACTGTGATGCCTGAAATTTGCACTTTCAATTGTTATTGCAAACACTTTGTTGAGACTAGTTAACTGGAATACAAGGATTTAGATTGAGGTGTTGAGTTTCCATCACAGAAAATCAAAATCACATACTGAATTCAGATACATGAAGAAAATAGCATTGTACAAGCTTTAAAAGAAAGGTTAAAGTTTAGAACCACAATCAAATCAATACAGTGAGTGTTAACCAATTTGCATTTAAATATTCAACAACATGATTTTCCATTTTATGTGGTTGTTGCAAGGGATCAACTCCATTAGCATCTTGTGAAGTGACACATCTTTATGTAAACTATCAAGATTTTTGTAGATTTCAGATTTCCACAAAAAAAAAATTAGATTTATCATTTTTCTCCATTATTTTTATGTAAGCATTGAAAACTCTTATGAATTTGTCATGTATTTCCACATATTCTAATGATCAAATGTTATTTTTGGTGCTTCTAGAACAAGGCCTCTGAATTAGGTAATGCTAAAAAAATTCCAAAGTTGGTTATTAAGAATATTTCTCAATGCCTGGAGTTTTATTGTAGTGCCATTTCCAATCAGAGAGGAGGTTATCATGGCATGGGGTGGAATAGCCAAGAAAATTTTGGTGGAACAAGTTGTTGGATTTTTAAAATCAGAGGTTTTTGTATTGGTGAGAGACTAAATTATGACTCAAGGCAACTCCATGATTTCCAATTAAAGTTAACCAAATCTTGTAAATCATGAAAGGTTTGAATGCCCTTTTTAAACAATTATTTTCCCTTAAGGATTTTGATAGTAGCAATAGGAGCATTGTCAAGTGAACTAAGCGATTCTACCATACGGAGGAAAAGGAAAAAATCAAACCATATTGCCTCAAGGATTGATCATACCAAACTAATTTATTTTTAGTAGTCTGTCAAGCTTTTCAGATTGAGTTGAGCTATGAGTCTTTAAGAAAGGAGAAAGTAAAAGTTTGTCCCCCAATTTGACTGTATCCCATGCGTTGCTCCCAAGTGTAGCAGATTGGATTCGATGACGAAGCAAATGTTTCCAAGGAGCATCACCATATGGGGCTCTAACGATCCATTTAATTGTAAGATAGATGACTTGGGTGTGAGGGTTGATGATGAAGGGTGCTCCCCTTAATACCACAAACACATAACAGAAACAGAGAAACAACAATAATTTGCAAGAATAGAAAATGGGCTTCTTATTATCTCCACAAGTGTGGAATTCTAAATTTTAGAATTACAATATGCAAAGCCACATGGGCATTCCCTTACAATATTCTATAGGACAAAGCCTCGAATCCTTACCCAGATCTACCCAGAATTGCCCTAGACAACACTACGAGCCTTCTTTATATAGGCAATTTCCACCGCCCGAGAAGGTTCCAAAAATTTAGCCCATAGGGCTAACCAAACTTAGAATTATTTTATTTTTCAATTTATTACATCAAATTCGACTCAAAATAACTTTTGAAACTCGAACATAAATTTTGAAAGAAAATCATTTTCTACCATTTTAGGCAACCCAACTTTCGAAGACCATAAGTCATCACCAATTGACCCGATTGACTATTATGACCCCATTTCAGAAAGGCCACAAAGTGCTCTACAAGCTTGACTTGCACAAGTGCTCATCACCCAAATTCTCAACCTCATCCGGGGCCTCTAAAGCCTTCAAAACTGAGTTCAAAGTTCCTGTACCCTGTTGCCAATACTGAAAATCTTCAATATCTACAAAGCTAGACTTGATCTGTCAATGAAACTTTACTGGCAGGCTGATACGACTGAGATGAACCTCCACATGTGAAATCAAAACATTTCAAGATCGTATGACCAACTTACTAAAAATAGAAAGTTTTCATAAATAGCAGCTCTACACAAGATAGCCCTTATTGAATACAAAAATAGAAATATTTTTGGGTGATGCAAGATTGCTCTTACACCCAGGATGCTCCTACATCAATTGATGATCCCCAATCCTCCTCTATCTTTTGGTTGGATACAATGGGTCCATGAAGTAATGGGTGCGCCTTTCTTGTTTCCCCACTTAGCCCATAAGAAGCTTCTAATTAACCGAGTTAACTGGTTATAACATGATTTAGATGGTAACCAACAAGAACAAATATAGATAAATGGCTATCCAGGAGTATTTTATTGGTGACTTGAATTCTTCCAGCCATGGAAAGAAATATGTTCTAGTCCAATTTAGGAGTCCAGTATCCCAAGATATCTTTGATGGTACCATGTTTCACCTACTTCCAGTCACTCGAGATCCAGGGAGGGCGAGGGTTGGGTCTTGTCATTATAAACTAAATTATATGCATGGATAATTTAGAACCTAAAATTAAACAATAAAGCTCCAAAACCTCAAGTCCATTGTTCACTTCCTCTGGTGAGTTACGAATGAAAATCATGTTCTCATCAACAAAATGGGAGTTAAGAGTTGTAGCATTTCCTGGAAGCATGATTCTTCTAATTGGCCTATTGTCGAGAGCATGTTGGAGATGATATCTCAATGAATCAACAGAGAGAACATACAAGAAAGGAGCTAGAGGAAAACCTTGGTGGTTGGATTTTTGCAAGGTAAACTAAGGAGAGAGAACACCATTTAGAACCACTCTAGCATTAGCATCTGTGAAAAGCATTTTAATTTGATTATAGATTTTTGGACCAAAATCAAGAAAACTTAACATTTTTATAATAACAGGCATTCTAATGTGACCGTATGCTTTATCAAAATCTAGTTCAATGATAAGAGAATCTTGAGCTGACTGTTGAGCCCATTCCATAGTCTCCTAGGCTAACACCAAGTTATCTAAGATAAATCTGCCCCCTAAGAAGCTAGCTTGCCCTAGGTGAACAATCAAGTTATCTAAGTTTTTTATGTTAGACTATAAGTCAGTTATTCAATTATCTTGATCCTATGGGAGATATCATCACATTATTTTTTATTTTAATATTTACAAAGAAAATTTATTGGCATCTTCACCCACTTAAAGAAAATATATAATGACAACAAAACATATAGAGGAAAGTCTAGACAATGTAAACCTATCATGCAAGCACAAGCAATAACCATGGTGAAATAGCAATCATGAATATATAGATTGAAAAAGGAAGAATGTTGTAGCCAAAGAAATAAAACAAGATTCAATTATGTATGCCACTGTGCACACTACCACTTGAAGAGCCGATGAACACCACAACCACGTAAAGAATGACTTATATATAATTCAAGATAAATGGTCACAACCCATATTTGAACACTACTACCACTATCTATGCTGAACAAACCATGACCTCAGTGAAGAGATCTCTACTTTTTAAATTAAATTGAAAAAATATTGATGTTCCTTGAGACCAAACAATTTATAAAGATAAAAAACTGAATTATACCAAAACCAAAAAACTACAAATAAATGCCACTCATATTTTCTTACCCTAGTTAGTAGAGACACACTAATTTGAAAGTTTACTGAAATAAATACCATGGATGACTTCCTAGCTTTTATTTGATAAAAAACAAAACAACTTTTGTTAGTTATGGAAGGGTAATAGAAATCATGACTTCAAGGTGCCATCACAATGGGTGGTGATCATATTCTCCATGACCAACTACATGTCAAATTGAAGAATATTAAAACTATTGGAGCTGGTGATTAAGCGTCAATAGATATTTATTAATGCTTAGACCTCTCTATGTGTTGTCAATACTTCAACACACCACCCAACTTAGTTGATGAAGAGACAACAAGAACACTAGATAGTATATCCTAGAATAGAATAGAAGACTTTTAATGTCAACAAGACTACATAAAGCCTGTAAAATAGATTAGACAACTAAGTCCTCACAGCACCATTGGTACATTCCCTTCCAAACAAACCATAACCTTTGACCAAAGAAAAGCCACACTCAGAAAGTTAGTAGAATCCCCAATCATGTTAATGGAAAAAATAGACTTTCCCACAAACAAACACAACCACCTATCTTAGTTGGCACAGAGACAACAAGAACATTAGATAGTATATCCTAGAATAGATTAGAAGACAAGACTATATAAATTCTATAAAATAGACTACACAAAAAAGTCCTCACACACCATCTAGAACACTCCCTTCCAAGTAAAATAAATGTATTGGAGAGAGGTCTCTTTTCTTGTCTGAGCTGAGCAATGGTTGAATTTTATATAAGGAATCTTCGCACCTATTTCACGGGTTTTTCTCTATTGACCTTTTCAAACATCTTAGGCTATCAGACTGTAAAGTTTAGCTTTGTAATATATGAATGAACTTTTTTTTGTTATGTTGTTTTACAGTCAGAAATGTGCGCATGTTATATGTTTTATTTTGATCCCTCATTCTTGCTTCATCTTATATGTTCTGCGAAATGTTCTTTTTATTTGTTGCAATGTGAAAGTCGTATTTGCTTCGAACACCTATTAAGGTGTAAAGTAGATTTATGTCTTTGAAATAGGACATTTAGTAGGAGTGGTGCACATTAGGGGTTCTTTTTCATATTAATTGTATTTAGAAGCATTCAACAACCACATTCGTAACTGCTGGATCCCCTTTCTTAAATTAGCTCCATTCTAGTTCTTCACTTTTGTCATCAAAGTTTTCGGTTAGGTGCACCAAGGTTGAAAGGATGAGAGCCTTGTCCACCGTTTAACCATGACACGTGTGAGTCCCACAGTTGGGAGGCTGTCATAATGTTTCACAAATTTATTCTCTTGCCATACTGGACGGACGGTTGCAAACTTTTATGAGCACAACTCTTATTGGATGAGTAATGTTCTATGGTTAATAGTAGTCATTGTGGGTGAACGATTGGAGCTGATGAGGCCGTCCCCATGCATGGCATGGACATTGAGACATTTATGTTCTACCATCTTAAAATTGGGCATTGCATGTTATAATGTTATGCTTTGACAAAAGTAATGTTTCAAAGAGAACATGCAAAAGATAAGGCATTGAGAAAAGAAAACATTGTTGAATAAAAAATACAAAGTCTTTCATGTGTGGTTGGACACAAGTAAAATGTGGAATCCGTGGGTATACAAACGAGAGGGTATAAATAATTTTCCCTCTCATAATGTTAGGATTTAAAGGTATAATTTCCAACACAATGAGATTTGATGAGCACCATGCATCATGTTTATGTTAAAGAAGGGTGGAATGACATGGAGGGATGAAAACAATGCCACCCTTATAATCGGATATTTGTGGCAGGGAAAAGAAATGTTTACAAGGCTATCCTAGCCAATATGGGCAGTGGCCTTGTCATATTGATATGATTTGTTATGTTCAATAAGGCCACAAAATGTTTATCTTAGCAAAGCAAGTCTTGGTTTATAGAGATTTAATTTTTTTTTGTATTTGTGATCTTGATAATTGTAGTGTTATTGTTATTTGTAGCACACCACTATTTCCTAAAGGATGTATTTTTTTGTGTTATTGTTAGTGTGAAATAGAAATTGTACTTGTCTATCTTGTTGTGGATGGCACTACTTCCTCGCAACTACCGCATCTGTATCCTTGTACAAGAAAGGGATAAGGCAGAAGAGGGACAAATTGAACCAATAATCTTGTCACGCTGGTTCAAAACTGACTGTATGTACATGGAATCTACCATCACAAATGTCATTGGGCAAAATGTTCTTTATTTTTAGCCCTACTTCATATTTCCATCTTAGTTGATATCTATATTTCTGTCAAACTACATGGATCTCCTTCAGTGCATTGGGCTATTTCGACATATAGCCTTCGCATTTGTTAAGGAAGTTTATATTGCAGACAATACATTAGATGACGCTATAAGGTGTTATGACCTATATGAGGGAAAAGCTCTGATAGGTGGAATAGTGCCAAGAGAGATGGTTAATAGTGATCCAAGTGTTAGACATGTTCTTCAGGCTTACATGAAATCTGCAATGTTATTTGATGACAAAATTGCTAGGGTTGGAGTACAAAGGCACGATCAAGGGTTGAATGTTGGGATGATAAAGGAATTGAACAAGAGCTATGGATCTATTTTATTCCTACTTAAACACAAACACCATGATGGCTTGATTGGCCTTGAACCATGTGTTTCAAATGAGGATCGAAGTTTGGAAGGAATAGAGGAAGTTGGAAAGAACAACGACGCAAATGTTCAGTAATAGCTTGTAGATGGCAAAGAATGAGAATGGCTTGTTGGGTAGGCCAAAAAATTTGGTACGCTATTATTTTTTATATTTTGGGGTCAATGTGAAGGTGTACATAGAGGGACAATATTGTAACCTCCATTGTTTTTGGTAGGTTGTGTTGCTAAATTGATAATGTAACAGATATATAAATTGGTTTGTGTGGGGTTTTTGTTTGTAATTTTTTGGGTTGGTTTCTGGAGGTTTTAGCGAAGCAATGCCAATGGGTAGTTAGCTGGAAGAAGGTTGAAATATATACATTTAATGCAATCTGAAGGCAATAAATTGAATGAAAAGAAAAGACATGGCAAAATAGCCTTTTTTTTTTTTTGGCATTGTTCTTGAAACATGGGTAATTTATTGTATTTATGCTATACTGTTGTTTGCAATATTTAATGGGTATACAGTTTGCCCCATCTACTGAAAGGTATAGTCAGTTTGATAGTTGAGATGTTCAAAGTTCAAACAATTATTTTGTCTACTGTTGCCATAGTATTCATTATTCATTAACAATTATTTTCCTTTGTTTGGACGTTAATTACCATGGTGGAGGTCACAAAGAAAACCCACTGTGATTTTTGTTGCTAGGGAAAGTATCTTCTACTGTAATGAAAGGAAGAACTATTGTTTCTTTAAAAATTTCACCTAAATAGCCATTGTAATGTCATATAAAGTTGAACAACCTATATATATAGAAACAAAACAGATGTTATTAGTATCTTGTTACCTCTTCGTCACGTAGTTGAGTAGAATTCATTGCAATGCATAGTTTGACATTTTCTTTAGTTGCTTCCCACATTCTAGATGTTGCTGGCTGATATCCCTATTGTCCCCGTGGATTGTTATCAGAGGTGTTATTTTTTTCTTCCCATGCAATGGTTTATTTAGCCCAGTTGATTGTTTATGTATATCATTGTGTTAGGTTGGGAGAGGCACATTCATTTAGGTGGCATATTTATGTGTTCCTATGGCATGCCTCCATTCCCTTTCATTGCAGCTTTTCAATGTAAGACTATCCATTTTGAAATTGTCTGAGAGCGAAGAAAAAATAGGTGGGAATAGCCATAATTTTTGAAGTCTGTGTAGCCGTTTAATTAGATTGCTTATCCTAGTGATTTGTTATATACATGAAAGATAATGAATAATATTAAATATAAAAGTTGTATGTTGTTCCATATATATGTTGACAAGGCAATAAATGTTTGTGTGTGTCCAGTAATAAATACAAACCTCCATAATAGGGTAACTTGTCAAATATGGGTTTATATAAAATTTAGCTCGTATTTGAATCAGGGGACCTCCTCATAGATACAACGGTGGACAAGACGAGCGGAATATTAAGTGGCATTCTTTCATACAAATGGTAAATATGTTGAGAGTCTGTAAATAAATGCGTAAGCTCTATGTAACTTAATTAAGCCATTAGCCTATTTGTATAGAAGATGTCATTTGTAAAATGAAATAAGAATAAATAAGATAGATGCAAATAAGCAGAAGAAAGAAATGTGGATAATTATGTTGTGAACTGAGATTTGTATAGTGCATTCTATATGTCAAGTTGATATGCCATTCGAAGTGATTTTCTTTGGGAGGTCCAAGGCACGGAATGTATTTGCAACTTGACTAGCCAGTAACACTCCCATTTTTTAATATGGGTAGGCTAGTATGTCGCTACAGTATAAGGATAAATTTTTGGAGATCTGTGTTTCATTTGAGGGGATGCAGTCTGGGGCAAATTGGAGGGTTTTGGATGATGCAAAAATTTTGTTGGTAAGAATCGTAAGATAGTATGGTCTTGGGATGTCTATCAATATTATTTTGTGTGAGTCCATCCAGCAGTTGGCTAGCTCACTAATATGTGGACTTTTCCATGTCAGGAGACAGTAAGGGATTTCAGAAGGACATCTCCTAGACTGGCGAGATCTACCCATTCATCAAGGAAATTGGTAATCATTTGCATTGTACCAATATCATATAATTAGAATGAGTGTGCCTTAAAAAAACATATATATTTGGTTCATGTTCTTCAACCTTCAAATGACGGGTGTTTTTTTGTCATCGTAACTTTGTTTACTTCAGGGTTATATGAGCACTGTGCCTGGGGTGGTGTACCCCTTGAATGAAGCAACTGAATTTGATTCAATTGGTCATGCCGAGAGAGGTGCCCTTGAGGTTGAAAGAGGGAGTGCTTATGTTGACAGTGGCAATGGTGAAGAAAATGAGAGGGATGATAATTATGCTAGTGCTAAGAACTATGATGCTTTGGAGGAGCCCAATATTCACAGTGGTCAGGGAGATGGTTTGGATTCTCAGATGGATTGTAAGGTTTGATTTATCTCAGAAACCTTCAATCATGATGTAATGTTTAGGAATAGTGCAATCATCCTTCTTGCCTAACGATATTATTTTCTATCTTGTAAGCTTTGTGGTTGTACAAATGCCATTTTAATTGTTCTAGTGCATTGTGCGCAGGGGGTGACGGATTAAAGAACTGAAAGGTGCAATAATATATTGGTATATTACTGCATCGTTGGTCTATGTTTGGTAGATGGAGGTCTCAAATTTTGGGACCTTGCAAGGTTCAACATTCATAGGATGTAGATGCATGAACTTCCATTGATTGAAGCACCCAAACGTGGACGACCTGCCTCAGCCAACCCAAAATGGTTTTAATCTTCTTATAATGAATAGGGGTACTACCAAAGAAGGGAGAGAAATGTCAAATACCCAATGAGGATGAGGTCTATAGCCCAAAGAAAGTGCATAGAGAAGCGCATATGTGATTTCTATAAGAAGGTGTCAGTGGAGCTCTTCCCAGCAGCAGGCAAGGCGAAGATTGAAGAAGAAATGCATCAATATGAGAGTCCATCGGCCAGGTAGAAAAGATTGAGAAAGGTGTTAGCATTGGTGCATAGAAAAGATTACAAGGTATTGGAAAATTGAGGATGAATCAGGACTCTAGTTTCTAATTCTTTTTAAAAATTGTTCGCTTTGCTGTTATTTTGACTCACATTGATAAAAAAGCACAACTAACAGGGCAGTCCAGGAGCATCTAAAATTATGTGTGAGGACGTTGATAGGGATACACCAACTGATGCATCACTTTCCATGCCAGTTGCAGCTGGAAATCCTCATATGAAGTGATGCCGCATGGGATGGAAGAATATGGAAATCAGGAGGAAATCTTCTTAGAAAAATGAGGTTTTTGAGTTTTCTGATGGGCTTGAGGAGGTCAAAATGGGGTCAAACTCTAGTGATAGAAGTCATAGGCTGGAGCAAAGGAGGAAGAGAAAATTATCTTCTTGTGGTTGTATTGAGTTAGAGGAGAAGGTAATATGGTATTATAAGTATTCATCTATTATTCCATTTCATCACTCACCTTGGAATTCACAATTACAATCAATGAGACCCAAATTAATTACCATGTCAGGTGTCTATGGATAAAGGACATGGTCTGGCAGAGCAGGGCGGTGAAGATGAAGAATGCACTATCTTGGCTCCCCCTGTTTATGAATATCAGGGTACTTATTCTGGTGGGTGGAAATCTGGGAGTTCATACAAGTTGGTGCAAGGAATGCATAGAAAAGAAATGTCAGTGGACCGCAATGAGAGGGATGTTGGGGTAAGTCTCATGTGGTGGTTGTACGCAATTCCTTATCTATGTTATTTTCTTGGTGTTAATGATGTTGACCATTATGAATGGTGACATAGCCTACATTGGAGGGAAATGGAGGTGACGATGGGTGTGCATGTCATTAGGTAAGTGTTGATTTATTCAAAGAAGCAGTATGTATATAATTAGTGTTCTAATGTGTAGGCACTTTTCTGTACACATTTGATACTGTCATCGTCGATAACATGTTTTCTTAAAACATGTTCTTATATGTTATGTCAGGCCGAGAGTGCTGGGGATAGTATGGACACTCCCATGAACCAAGCCCCAACCAGAGATGTACGTTTTATTTTATTGATCAATGTCTTACAGTAGAAATGAAAGTGGATGTGGACATAGTGTAAACTAATTTATTGTCTTGCAGGAGAGTCCCATTGAAGCTAGTTCTGTGCCGATGAGTGTGACTCATATTTCGGAGCTAAGCAAAAAGTTGTTCAGAATGTTCTCTCATGAGCTATTGCATGTTCGAAGACCCACACGTCACAATTCTATCAATAATGTATTAGGTTGTCTTATTTGTAGTTAGTAGTCTCTTTCGTAGTGTCATACTAGTCCCTTCACTTGTTATGTACTTTACAGGATTGCGGTATATTAGAAAACATGTGTGGACAAAGGATTGTGGGGCATCACATTATTGGTGAGTTTTCCCGAATGGAGTTGGGGATGGAAACTGATAGTGCCAGTGAAGTTTGGGGTGGTGAAGTGGACAATTCCCACAACCTTTCTGAATCAGTAATAGTAGGATTCTTTAATTTTCTATGCCTCTTTAACCGTGACTCATATGTCTTTCTGACACACAAGTTTGGTTTTCCCGTGTACATTTTCCAAGTGCAGGCACCCATTATCGATGAGAAGCTGTCAGAGGAAGGTGGTCACACATATACAAGTAGAGATCATGTCGAGTTGCTAACGAACAATGTATTGGTTGGAAAAGGCATTATTGAAGGTGTGGGCACGAATGTGAAATGCCACAACAAATGACTACCGTCAGGCACTGTGAAAGTCCAAATCATAGAGGTCATTGACCCCCATGCTAGGTTGCCCTTTCCCCACTCTTTTTTAGAATCTTTATGTGACTCCCTTAATTCTTTCGAGGTGTGGAACATTTCGAACCTTTGCCATCCTTTGCCTGTGATGCAACTGAAGGTATTATTCCTTTCAATTTTTTCATGTTTGATTATAAATTTTTTTTATGTGTATGGTAATATTCTCATCGACATTGTTTTGGAGCTTGCACTCATCAAAAGTTGTCTACGTAACTCCAGGAGAAAGTGGATGACGCCTTGATAGTGGACATACAGTTCGACGAGCTCTTGGGTTCTCCTGTTAAAAGAACAAATGCAAGGATTTGATGCCTTGGTATAACCCCTCCAATGGTGCACAAGGATCCGAAGAAGCAGAGTAGATTTTATGAAGGAATTTCTTCACTTGCACAAAATAGACAGTGCAGGAGGAAATGAGGAGGGGTTTGAATTGAGTCATTACCATAGCGAGTACCGCAATAGGGTTACTAACATTTCTTAGATTGAGTTTAGTTCATTTGGTGATGTATGCTTTAATGGGATCTGCAATGAATTCAATTTGTGCATAGATTCCCTTGTGTTAATTATTCTTCATTCAATGTGCATTTGTGTGGGTACCCTTGAATAGTTGATAACGTATGTTGTTATATTTGCATTGTGTGTGGTGCGCATTGAAGGCATTTCAGTTTGTGGTACATTGTTATCATGTTACTAATTAATTATTATATTGTATTTCATATTTGAATGATGAGTCATTATATTACCATTTTGTATAATAGTAATTTTAATGAAATTATTGGTGATCTGTCAATAGTATGATGCACTGCCAAAGGCTTCTATTTTTAATGTAGAATATTTAGCTTTACTGGTATCAACTTAAACTCTGATTCATATTTTTCTTTGTTAGTGGCATTATTTGCAGTATACTACTCTCAAGAGGTGCATATATGTGTTTGGCACTATAAGATAGATTTTATCTGTGCATTCATGTGCGTCCCTTTGTTTGGGTCCTAGTTTAACTATTTGATGTTATGATATTCAATATGTCTTTCTGCTAACCAATGAGGTTATATGTTTCTATGTTAAGATAACACATTGTGTGCTTATGATTATTAAATTTCCTAATTACTATGGCAAGTGAAGGGCATCGAAATGCTATTAATAAAGCAGGATAACCACAAATGTTTTTGTTTGTCACTTACTGAGGTTTGAAATCCATTCTCACCATTTTTTGTAACATCCTTCTTAGGACTATAGTATGTTAATGGGCGTCATTATACATGATCCATGTAGTAAAGTTATATATTTAGTCACTTTATGTAGATGCTCCCCTTTTGCATCTCAGAAATAAGTTTTAATGATTCTTTTTTTGTTGATTTTGTTGCAGACCGGGCAGAAGACACTACAGACCAGCTTTTTGGTGGCCTGACAGTGGAGGTATAAAGTAGCTATATGCCCTCATGTGCTCATTTCTTATTTATGGAAATTGATAGTATGGAAACTTGTGAGAGTCCCAATAAAGTTTAATCCTCATTAACCAACTATAATTGCACTGTTCAAAAGTAGGAATGGGCAAATGGAAAGATGCTCCCACATAGCTAAAGAGTGGGGAAAAATCTACCACGCATAACCTTGTCAATACATGTTTAGGAAATTCACAGTCCGATAGCCTAGGAAAGTGTGCAATGTCAACCAACTCATCCGGTCAGAGGGAAGGACCTTCTTCAATGGAAGCACCATTGTTGGGAGTAATAGATGCTGGTGGCATGGCCAAGAGTGGGAAAAATGTAGCCATAGATGATCCCCTCACGACTAATACGTCGAAGAGTTCAGTACATAAATTGACTGAAAGTCATATTTCACTTTAGTGCCATCATATTACTATGATATTGCATAAGTTGGAAGTTGTTGACGCAGAGAACAAACATGTTTTGTTGTAAAATTCAGAATTGTGAAAGAAAAATAGTGACTTGGAGAGGTTGATTGTAGAGTTGAGGGAGAAGAATGTGAAGTAAGAGTAGGAATTGCTTGAACAATAGTTGATTAGTAGTAGTGTGGAGGCAGCCCTTGCTGCTAACAAGAAGATGTCTTGTGAGTCAACTATTAAGTATGATGAGATGCAAGGTGTTTGGAGATGTCACGCAAATGTCTGGAAGGTGAAATTCATGGAGGCAGTTGGATTGACTCCTAATAGTCTCTAAGAACCTATTCTATTCTTGCCAAATCACCATGGATGTGGAGGGCTATCAAAATGTGGATAGTTCTATCTATGTAATACAACATGTTCATGATAGGTTGCATGTTATTCATTTTACTGAGAAGGCCCACTTGTACTGAGAAATGCAATAGAAAGTGATGGAAAATATGTGGACTTTGAAATTTATGTATATGTAAATAAGGGACAACATGGCTAATTATAGTCATCGTATCTCTTCCCTAAACATTGATCTTGAATACATATAATAGACAATCATTGTTAATGAAAAATTTGCACCTCTTGCCATGTCTTTTATGTCCATGGATTTCACATATAATTTTCAATTGTATTCTTTGGCGATTGATCTTAAACTTGAAAAAGGTGTTTATTATATGTAAACTATTGGAAATATTTTACATTAATCTGAGTAACCATATGCAGCAAGCACACACTTCTCTCTATGGTACATGCATTTTTGCATATTTAACTTGAAAGAATTGCATTGGCTTTGGCAGTGATGGAAAATATGTAGACTTTGAATTTTATGTATACGTAAATAAGAGACACCATGGCTAATTACAGTCATCATATCTCTTCCCTCAACACTGATCTTGTATACATAAAATAGACAAGTATTGTTAGTGATCAATTTGCACCTCCCGCCATGTCTTT
Organism: Chamaecyparis obtusa; assembly: GCA_027943335.1. NCBI lineage: Eukaryota > Viridiplantae > Streptophyta > Pinopsida > Cupressales > Cupressaceae > Chamaecyparis > Chamaecyparis obtusa. The sequence goes on from BSBK01006276.1 coordinate 832,111, forward strand.
TATGTCCATGCATTGCACGTATACTTTTCAATTGTATTCTTTGGAGATTTATCTTTAAAATTAAAAAAGGGGTAAATAAAATGTAACCGATTTGGAACATTTTTTTTATTTTGTTCAGTAACCATATGCTACAGGCACACACTTCTCTCTATGCCATGTGCATTTTTACATATTTTAATTGGAAAGAATTACATTGGCTTTGCAAACTTGATCATTATTTTTAGTCTAAAACTTGCATATCCATATTGTTCTATCTTATTTTGCATGGATTGGATATGTATTAATGCATTATCTATTTGCCTGTTCTCCCTTCAAGTGTGCTGTTTGATTTCCCCAATGCCAATTTATTGGGGCCTTGGATACAGAGCCATTAAAAAAACACTCATTTAATGATAGTTTGCATGGGAAAATTGTGGATGTAATGTAGTTGTGGACCAACTATAGGGACAAGATTGACTCTGCATTTCTGGGTCTCCAAAACCAAGGTGGGTGCATCTAATCCAGTGTATATAACACTTTTACAACAATAAGACTGGATTCAATACAACAGATAGATACCAAGAAAGTACAAAATTATAACTAAGCATTCATTGAATCTCCATTGTTATGAAAGAACATCTAACCTCTCAATAATAATACTTAAAGAGTTCAACTTGTTTTTACTTCAAATTTGTAGATTGTAACAACCTTGATGAAAATGTACCAATACGAGATATTCTTGTTCAGATGATTACCTTATCCATTGGCCAATAATTCTAAAAAAAAATGACAGAAAGATGAGAATGAATGACAGATTCATAGCCATAAAAGCATTCGGTGGTAAAGCATCCAGCCAAAACCCTCACTACTTACAGAAAATCCTTGTGGAAAAACTGTTGATCTGTCTTACATCTATCAGTTCTTTATTTCTTCATAACCATGTGGACACGTAAATGTCCGATCTAAGATATCTTCCATTCGATAACTGCTACAAGTTTTCCATGCATGAAGTGCACTATGCATCTTGAATTTGACAGCGGGATCAAAAACATCCACTGGTTTCCCCATCTATCTAAATTAGGTTATCGGTGGATGATTTTAAAATTTAGACCCACGTGAGCAACTTATATTGGGGTAACTTTAAGATTGTTTTGCAGAATAAGGGAACCTTTATTTGTTTGGTCCCACTTGTATGAATCAATTTGACACTGGGATCAAAAATATTGACTAGTTTTTCCATTGGTGTAAATTAGCTTTATCCGTGGAAGGTTTTAGACCCATTTGGGCAACCTCTATCAGTGTTATGTTAAGATTGTTTTGCAGAATAGGTAACCATTATTTGTTTCCTTTGTTGCAGCTATGCTCCCGAAGGAATGCACCACTGTACAACTTTGGAAAATCTGAAAATGCAATAGATTTTTACGAAAATTTTAGGATCTGTTATTCTTCATCTACGTATTCTGGATCGAAAACAACCAATAAATTAAAGAAAAAAACTCTGCATTTTCGCATATTTGAGAAAAAAAATTTCATTTGTGGTGCATTCTATTGAGAGGATAGCCACCATCTTTGTTTTGTCCCACTTGCATGAATTGATTTGAGACGTACAAAATAGTAAATGCACAATTCTGTGGTCTAAAACATTGTGTATTTACTATGAAGTTGGTCGCATTTACCTAACCTTAATCACAAGATGTCTACACAGCCATCATCTTTTTAAGATCAACAGTATCCATTTTTGACATCATGCTTGAGTACGTACAATAGCTCAACCATACGTACAATAGCACATCACACATGCACACTTACATTAGGGCATCATAAATGTAATCACGTAAGCTATATCAATCGATTCACTCAAGTGGGACCAAACAAATAACGGTTACATATTCTGCAGAGACAATGGCATGGAAAACACTGGTGCATTTGGAAATCTGATGACAGATGTAGAGATAGTGATTTTTGATGGATGCAACCAGATGTTATAGTGGTTAGTAACTGGGCCTATTTGACATTAACTACCCAAATAACCTTCACCTTAATAGATGCTATGTGGTCCCACCGACAACCATGGATAGGTGGAAATGAGGTGCGATCTCGTTAAGATAATAGACGTTCACCTTGAGGATTAAGGGATAGCGCCAACCATGAGATAAAAAATGATCTAACGGTCAAGATATTTCTAGGTGGTCCCCATTGACAATCACAGACAGGTGGCATTATGGCGTTATCCCTTGAAGTACTTACTGAAGCTCTTTCAACCTTCGCGGGATCATACTTATTTGACGCATGTCCCAATTCCTTTGCCGGCAACACAGAAAGAAGAAATTTTTTTTATCGACATCGCACTTATGCACTTGCGCACATATTATAAAAAACACATAACATTTTCCATAATCACTCTTGTGCACCTAGAAAGGAAAAAACATAATAGTTTCGGTGGTGAAATGACTAGATATTAACAGTTCTGCATCAAATGAAAAAAGGAAAATTGCCACGGGAAAAGGATGAGGGAATTAATTGCCACCAACTCACTTGTCCTGCATCTTCTTTTGCATTTAATTCACCCATTAAATCAAGTCTTGTGGAAGTTTCCCATTATAATTTATGGATTACTTCACTTTTAAGCAAGTTACCACTGTTAATAGGGTTTGAAAGCCCTCTGCATTTCCTGTGAAGTTAAAAGTGGTTCACCTGTTCAAAAGCATTCTGCATTTTATATGAAGTTAATAGTGGTTCATCCGTTGAAAAGCATCCTGCATTTTTTGTGAAGTTAATAGTGGTTCAACCGTTGAAAAACATTATGCATTTTCTGTGAAGTTAATAGTGGTTTAGCCATTGAAAAAACATTTTTTATTTTCTATGAAGTTAATAGTGGTTTGTCTAATTGAAAGCAGTCTGCATTTTCTATGAAGTTAATAGTAGTTTGTCTGTTTGAAAGGGGAAAAGCACTCTGCATTTTCTATGAAGAGGGCTTCACTGAGAAACATAAAAGATTGCATACTTTTGGGTGAATTTTTAAAATAGAAGAGAAGCCTAGAATAGGTGTGTTGTATATATAAATTTTTAAAACAACAATTATATTTATTTGTATTTGTGTGAATTTTTTGTGTTACAGTGGGTCCTTACAGTATTTTGTCTCAATACTTTAAAAAATATGATTTCTTTTGGGTTTTGAACATTAGCATGTATTTATGTCACTTACTATAGAATTATTGTTTTAACAGTTAATGGATTTGGGTTGTAGATTCACAAGGAGCACCCAAAATATTGTAGTTATAGGCTTTGGGTGTCCATGAAAAAAAAAACCAATTTGGCCATGAATGTGTAGGGTATGGCTGCTCCTTCAATGAGCATGCAAAAACACACTATGAAATGCCAAAATGTTTGACAATACTTAGTAGTTTCCATATTTAGTCAGGCATAGAAAAAACAAAAGTGATTTGAATGACAAAAAAAGAGAATAGTGCACAACCCTGTATAGTCTGCACTACTCAGATCTGTCTCATCGAAGAAAAAAGTGATTCGAATAGCTAAAACAGAGAATAACCCACTCCTATGCACTTATCTTTTTGTCCATCTTGACAAATATGGTAAAAAAGTGATTTGAATAGCGAAAACAGAGAATAGCCTGCACCTACGTAGTTACCCTTTTGGTCCATCTTGACAAATATGACAGAAAAAGTGATTCACATTTTCAATCACCAATCCCAGTCACGCTCCTATTCATGTGCACCAGGGCATCTTTTCAATGTCGTGTCATTCTATGCACTTGGCATGTGTGTCGAGCATGGCCAAAGAATGTGCACAAGTATCTATCGAAAGATCGACCAATGATAATGTTTGAAGGCCTCGACACGATAATGATGATAATGGGTGACATTGATGAAATCACTCATAGGTTATTATATGAGTTTTTTGTCGACTTTTTCAATCCTTTTCGATTAGCTGTGATTTCTAGACCCAATTTTTTGGCACATTTTTTTGTAGGACGTGGTGTCAAGGGGAGGGCTGTATAGGTAAGAGATCTCTATCTTTATCTGCAACTACTTTTTTATTTTGCAATACTTGTTCTATTAATTATAGTGCATTCCCTTTAAAGCTGGTCACACGTTGTAGACATCTTGCGAATAACGTAAGGTAACTAAGACCGACTTCACAAAAAATACTTGATGTTTTTTACCGTGGACTGGTGCACTCATTATTTTGTACATCTCAAATTGATTCACGCAAGTAGGACCAAAAAAATAATGGTTAACTATTGTGCAAAACAATCTTAAAATAACCTCGATAGAAGTTGCCCGCATGGGTGTAAAATCATCCTGGGATAAGCTAATTTGCATCGATGGTGAAATCGGTGGATGTTTTCAATGCTGGTGTTAAAATGCACGATGGACAGTACACTTCCTGTGCAGAAAACTTGTAGTAGTTATCCCATGGAAGATATCTCAGATTGGACATCTGTGTGGGGTAATGGGGTGGAAAAAGTAGGTAAAAATTCATTGACAGAATTGCGATGCAGAATGATGGTGAAGATTACATTTGAACAAAGGAGTAATGTGGTGATCATGAACACTTTTATAAACTATTAGATAAAGATGCACAGATGATGGAAAACTCTGGTACATTCGCAAATCTCTTACCAGAGAAACGACAGTAATGTTACGCCGATAGAAGATATAAGGTATTGAAATCCCACAACACTATGTGTTAGCAAGTAGTTAAAAAGGAAGGTGATTGCCATTGCTCACAGACACAATATTTCCTATGAAAGCATATAATGTTTTCTACCATGCGCAACAAATACCAAGAAATGCCATAAATGGTCCTTATACAAATGAGAAAGAAAAATAGATACAAGATATCTCCAATGTTAAATTATGGTTTGAGGAAGCCTAATTATATTTGTTTATTGTTGTTATGAATTGTTAATTTCAAAAATAGTCATCGAAAGGAAAGGATCCTTTGTAAGTCCTATTCAATCATTATTATCAGTTGTAAGTGTTTAATATTTTGAATTAATACAGCATACCAATTCCTTTATCAGCCAACAAGTTATCTGTAATACTAACCTTACCTTAACTATCAATACAGCTTTACATTTACTATTGTTTTACACTTGAATTGAAGGTGATATATTTTATAAAGGATGTGCTAGCTGGCATTATTTTTGTATTCGAATATTTATATATCTGAGTTATATAGATGCATTTTACGAAGTATTGAAAAATTTATTTAAATGTTATAGACAGGGAATAAAGTAAGGATTTCCATAAAGTAAGCCATGCTTATATATTTTGTTTTTGTACATTAAAAACATATTACTAAGAATTTTGTGCTTCGATTTTGTAGGAGACTGCAATCATTTAAGATGGACAACACCACAATAGAACATCTTCGCCAACTACCTC
>BSBK01006276.1:840000-897500 GCA_027943335.1 Chamaecyparis obtusa
ATCCTTACAATGATCCTAATCCTAAATCAGAGGAATATAATCTAAAACATAAGCTTAATTGAAATATTAAATCCTAAATCCCAATGCAAGCCATTTTATTGTCCTGAAATAGTGCACACGTTTTAGATTATTACCCTTTCAAAATCGTCCAAATTCCTAAAAGCTAAATCCTCATAATAAATGTTGAACTATAATCGCAATCCCAATCCTAAGTGCCAAGAGCTAATCCTGAATCATAACCTTAATACAAACTCTAACTTTAAAGATAATATTAATCATGATGTAAAGTTGTACTATAATCGTAATGTTAAGCCTAATAGTGTTAAACCTAATTGGTAAACCCTAATAGTGTTAAGCCTAATTGGGTCTCAAATAGTCTAATTGAGTCTAATTAGGTTCTATTTGGTGTAATTGAGTCTAATTAGGTCCTAATTGGTCTATTGGTCTAACTAGGTTCATATTATGTGAAAATAGGTCTAATTTGGTGTAATTGTGTCCTAATTGGGTCTTAGTGGGTGTAATTTGGTCCTAATTGGTCCTAATAGGTCTAATTGAGTCTAATTGGGTCCTAATTGGTCCCAATTGGTTTAGAATTAAGTCTAATTAGGTCCTTATTTGTCTAATTAAGTTTAATTGGTCCTAATTGAGTCTAATTGAGTAAAAGTGGTCCTAATTGGTCCTAGTTGGTCTAATTGGATCTAATACCTTCCTAATTAGTCTTAAATTAAGTCTAATTAGGTCCTAATTGGTATAATTGAGTCTAATTAGGTCCTATTTGGTCTAATTGGTCTCATTAGGTCCTAATTGGGTCTAATTAGGTCCCAATTAATTGTAATTGAGTCTAATTGAGTCTAATTGGTTGTAATAGGTCCTAATTGGTCTAATTAGGACCTAATTCTAGTTGTATTTGAGTTTATGGTTACGTTTGAAATAGGGAGCTATGATTAGAGTTCAATTAACATCTTTGGGGAACATGAAGACACACTCTCTGATTATAAAGGAGTGTCTCCTCATTTCATTTGTAGGAAGCCCTTTTCAATAGAAAGCTACCAACCAAATATCAAGGTCATATTTTATTTTATATATAGTTTTAATTTTACTTTTATATTTATATTTAGTTTTAGATTTAGAATTAGAATTAGAATTAGATTTTGATTTTGATTTAGATTAAGGATTGCATACAATCTTTGGATCCCTTTAGAAAAGACAAAATAACTCAAACCATATAGGACAAAAAATGACAAGTACAACACTTTCTTGTTATATTTTTACAAAGTTGCTTATCGACTTAGCTAAATCCTAGCTTATATAAAATCCAAATAAAATGACCCTTGAAATCTAACACTCAACCTAACTCTATCTCTAATTGAACTCTAATTATAACCCTAAGTATAATCATACATTATCCATATTCAAACCCTTACCATAATCAATACCTATGTATAGTTAGCTTCAACCCTAACTATAACTCAAATATTGCCCTCTAATTAAATGCTAACCCTTACCATAATCAATACCTGTGTATGTCCTTACCCTAACCATAATCCTAACCTTAAATCTTATACTCAGTAAATGTTGAACCCTAATCATAAATGCTAAAATATAATTATAAATGGTAAACCATAATCATAAACCTACACCAAATCCTACTCGTAATTCTAATATTTAAATTAATCCCAATCTTACCCTAACACTAACCCAAACCATATCCCTAGGTTTAATGGTAAACCTTTATCCAAACCCTAACCCTAATACTAAGCATGTTGTAAATGCTAACCCTAATGATAATCCTAATCGTAAGCCCTACTCTGAAGTGCAACCAAAACCTAACCTTAACCATAATACTAACCATGATGTAAACCCTAACCATGACAATAATACCAATTCTAAGCCCTAATCCCAACCCTAATACTGAATTATATAGTTAATGACTTCTACTTCATTAAATTTAGGCAACTAATAAACCAAAACCCTGATAATATAGATACATTTATAGTTATTCAGACATGTCGAAAACACATAACGCTTGGCATAGTACACCTGTACACTTACATATGGAGCATCATAATGTAATTGCACAACCTCTATCGATTGATATGCGCAAGCGGGACCAAACCCCAAACAAATAACAGTTACCTTTAGTCCTTTAATATTTTCGTAAGAAAGTAATAAAAGCATCTACTGACTGTAATTTTCCATTTTGAAATGACCGTAGATCTTACTTGATCTAACGGTTGTTGCATAGCCACAAAGACAAGATGGACAAATTTTTAACCATATTGGCAATGTGACAGCCGTTGGATTTTTCTTAACTGAAGATCAGTGATCATTATTTAAATTCAATCAAAATTGGTGCGAAAGCAAATTCACCCGTTGAAGTCAGATTGAAATTTCCAGAGAAGTTATGGCCAGACCATGCGGAATAAATTGTCAAAAGGTTAACATTTTCAATGCCAATATAACTTGTTCATTGATTCATTTCCAATCGCCCGAAGTCACAGAATTTATAGAGCCCTTGCGAATAAATTTGCAGAGTAGGTCACCACTTCTTGAGGATTTTCTAAAATTGGTTAGTATTCTGTGAAGATTTTATCCCTATTGTTGTTTGCTTGGAGTTCTTTTTAAAGAAGTTTGAATTTCTTTTTGTTACCTCTCTTAATTTCTTGTGTTATCATCAAAACCCGTGAATTCTAAAAATGGTGCCAAGAAGAGAATTAATAGGAAATATTGAATATCACGAGAGGGGTGTCCATGAAGACCTCTTGCAACAATTTGATCATTCGACTAATGACACAGTCAAGGCAAAGGGTTTAACACCAAAAGGGCTTAGGGTTTGAATTTTAGATGGCCTATATGACAAAGGGAATTATATGAGAGATGCCAAAATTGGGATCTCTGGTTTATAATTGTTTAGAGTAGGGTTTGGCCAAAGACATGCTTTTGCTCCCACCAGTAATGTATGGCCATTTGACTTGGGTAAACTCATTCTACCAAATATGTTCATGGATGTAGACATTATGATCCAAGTAGCACATAAATATGATCAAGTAACTAGGGTTGTAAGGGATATAAGTGGAAACCCTTTAATCTATATTCCAGCCGAGGAGATTAGAAAGGTTTTTGGGTTAAGTGAACCAACTGTTGACTATAAAAGAATAGATTTTGATGAGTTAAAATAATTATATGATGCTCAAAGAGATTATCTCATAAGTGGTCCTTTGAAGGAATTCTACAATAAGATTGGGGGTCTGATTATAGTAAGGCCAAACACACAAGAACCTTTCAAAGTAGACTACTTTAACCCTAAGGAAAAAGCTATGTAATGGTCATTATGCCAGATATTTGGAGAAGATGTTCAGGAGAGGATGCCAATACACTTCATGTATATGATGGTTCAAATCTTGCACCCTTTCTTGGCTGTTACTTTTGACTTTGCCCCTTTCTTAGCTAAATTGATTCATGAGGGATTAATGGGAATCCTAAGTAAGAAAGTAGAGAAACCCTTTTGCTAGTATTCCCTATTAATGTATATGTTTCTACACAAAGGTGCAAATTAATTTGAAAAAGAGATGGATTTGATGAGGCAGAAGGCTGGTGAACAAATGCCAGTACAGTTATGGAACCTCAACATGACTTGGGATAGAGGTGACAATAGTTTTGTCAATTTTGATAGATGTTTTTTTCAAGGCTCAGGGCCTTGTTATTTCTAGAAAATCCAAGAATCTTGAAGGCCTTGTTAGAACTCCTTAGACCTAAGCAATTTGCTACTGACATCAAAATTGTACACAATTGGGGTGATTTTATCTTTTTCCTAGTGTCTACTGTAATCAGAGTGTATGGCTTTTGAGGGACCCCTTTTTTATTACCATATCAAGTCCCTCTCAAGATTGGGGTTGCATAATTTTTGAGACAACTTGGGGACTTGCAAGAGAACACTCTCATAGGGAAGGGAAGAGTAACTCTCTTTCCTACTATCACCATAGCCCACCAATTTGTGATCGCTAAGGGTGGATGGACCCACATGGATGAGATATTGCAACCATATCACATGGCTACTTCAGTTTCTAGGGTAGCAAATCCTTAGGGGTTTTTGCAGAACATGTTTCAGAAGAGGACTAGATGTGTTTCTATGGATCATATTTTTAACCTTCCTGAAGATATTATCAGGAACATTCCTCACCTATTGGAATAGGAGATTAGGAAAAAAAATGGTTGGCGTATAGAAATACATTAGATTTTGAGCATAATTTTGTCAGGGATTATGATCCCTTAAAATATTTCACCCCTTTTGAGAAGAAAATAGAAACCCTTATGAGCCATTTTGAGGGTATTATACAGACCCTAAATGAAAAAAAAGAATAATTCATGCAAGATGAACTAGAAAGGGCTAGGTTTGTGTTGAGTAAGCCTACATTTGTGAAGATGTTGCCCCTGGGTAGATATATGGTGCAGAAGAAGACCGGATATAGTGTGGTTCTACCTGGACCATGCAACCAAGAAAAGGCCAAAACAACAAAGGACATCCCTTCCACCTCAAAGGAAGCTAAAATGTAGGACAAAATAGAGGAGACTCCAACATCCCCACAAAATCAACCAATTTAGATTGATTCTGATTCTCCACCTCCACCAAAGAAACAAAGATTGGAAGAAAGGCCTACACATGTTGAGGAGGAATAATCTCCTACCCAATCACCTCTAAATCTAGTAGATCATGAAGAGGTAGAAGAAAAACTACAACAATTGGGTGGTCTAGGTCAAATCTGCATGACCTATGAGGAAATAAATGAAGGAATGCTAGAGACACCAGAAGAACCTGAGTCAAACCTAACAATAGGAGAAATGGCTGGCAAAAAATTGGATCCACTCACCAAGCAAGCATGTGATGAGTTATTGGTAGATGATGTTTTTTTAAGGCCATAGCTTTCATGCAATACTTGTGGAGACTACATATAAGCCAATTCGAGGAAACCTGTGAGAAAAGACATGAAGATAATCCACAAAAGACCTCAAGGTCATAGAAGATGAGGTTAGGAAAGAAATGATAGAAAGGTTTGAAAAGATCACTCCAGAACAGGGGAGAGAACTAGTAAAAAATTCAGGGGTAATCATTCTCCCAAAATGGGACATTGTTGATATAGTAGTCCTAGATGCTGTTAGGCCAGCTCACAAGACTAAAGAGGAGGCAGAGAAAGCAATCAAGGGAGTCACTTTCAGTGATGACCATCAAGCTTTGGTTATGTGGTCTGTTGGTTCTTGGAATGGATTTTACACTCCATGATACACCAATATACCTAAGACTAATTTTGGGAATGGTTAGTTCCAAATATGGGGAAATTTGTAGGTAGTTGGACCAACTATAGGGACAAGACTTCCCTCTTCACTTTTGGCTTTGCATCACCAAGGTGGGTACACCTGATCTAATAAGTATAATTATGTTCCTGACTTGACACTAGATCTAACAACAGATACCAGTGAGAAAGTACTAAATAACAACCTATTATCCATTGACTCTCCATCATTGGGTAGGACAACTATTTTAAAAGTAAATGAAATCAAATGACTGGTTTTGATTATATGTTTCTAACTGTAATGATTTCAATCATTCCTTATGAAGAAAAGATACATCTACATAGGCCAGTGCCTTATCCATTGGGCAAATAACACCAGAAAATAGAGAAAATACAAGGATCCTTGAAGAACTTAGCTCATGAACATAAATATAAATACTCCAACTCTTTCCTACTTGCAAATAATCCTCATGCAAATCAAATGAACATATATCCCACTTTGAGCAATATTTAATCTAACCCTAGATCAGAACTCAAAGCAAGAATACATACACATAAGTCTCTGATAGACTTAGAAATTCATAGATTTGACATGAAGGAGAGGTAAAGACTTGAGACTTATATTAAGTATAACCTTTGATAATTTGTATACAATATATACTAAATTGCAAGTCAGTAAATAACAGTATCAACTTGTGCTTCTTCTCTGTTACTTGACAATAAATGATACAAAATATTACAATCCTCGACTGAGGGTTAAGGTTTTCAAAATTTCTAAATTCTCAACACCTAAGAATCTCAATGCCTAATATGATCATGGAAAATCCTTTTATATACAAGGAAATGCAACAAGCTATCGGTCATATTAGGGTTCACAAAACTTTACCCTAAAACTTTACAAAAACCCTAGTGGGTTTACAATAAATGCCTCGATCAGATTTGAGACTGATATTTTTATAAATGAGCCACCTCACTTTATGTCTTCAATATTTTCCTCGATCCCTTCAACAAATCTAATCACCAATTCTTCATGGTTTTCCTTGCAATAAATACACTTCGCATCTCAACCACTTTAAAACCAAAGAGTCACAATCCTTGTTTGGCTCAAGAAGTAGATGGAGCATCTAGATTTTCAGCATGAGGAATGTACTGGTACCTCCACCTATTAAATACATCTTCACTTGGGAACACAAATTTGAGAATTTTAGCCTTTCTGCTGGACAATTGTTCCCACTTGCTCTCCATCTAACTGATCTTGTGTTGAATAAAGTCAAACTTGGACTTGGCAGATATTAATGTTTCAATAGTGTGTATGAAGAACAAAGTATTTTCTAAAGTTAAAATGCTAGTCATCCTAGCAAAAAAATCATCATCCATCTATCCTCTCCATTTGACTAACTCCTTAAGCTCACCATTTTTCTTGAAAACTCCTAGAATTAGGTCACATCAAGGGAGTGTCAATTATTTCTTCAGCAAATTGGATTTCCTTTCAAAATCATCCAAAATTATACTATATTCTACAAGCCTCTTTACAAACTGATGCATTGGCTTGATCAATGGATTAGGATCAACTTGGCCCTTAGATAGCCAATGAAATAATCTCACATTTGGGGATCTTTCAACCCACTTATTCAAAATTGGACCCAAATCCTCCTTATGTTTACTCAAAGATGTGAGCAATATTTTCAGTCTCCTAGCATGATCAAACAAAATTGTAGGATTCAGATTAGTAGAAAACTACATCACAACTTCTGTAACTTTCTCCTCATATTTTTGGTCCAAGAGGCATATAGCCTTCATGTGTTCATCTCTTTGTTTATTCAGCTCTGCCCTACTTTTCCTCAAATTATTTATCTCCTCAAGCAACTATTGCTTTTCCCAACTAATCCTTGCATCTATGTTTGCTTCGGGGAGAGGAGATGGTGGGAATTCAATAATAAGACTAGAAGAAGAGGCCACTGTAGGCTTATCAATCAGCATCAACTGAGGTGATCTATGATCCTGTGGTCCTAACAATTGTGCAAATATCTTGTCCTTTTGGATCAATTCTATCTTCAAATCATTGTAAGATTTAAGGATAGTCTCAAACTTTATCCTTAACTCCTCTTTTTCTTGTGCATCCTTTTCTGCTACCTTTACATTGAATCTAGTTGTTTCCAAAATAATGTTTGAGGCTTCCACACCTGAAGTCTCACCAACCCTATGTACTAGAAAGTTTCCAACATATTCTAAAGAGAGAACCTCTCTTTTCCCTTTATTCTCCTTCCTCTTAAGGGACCACATGACCAGAGCTACATGTTCATAAGAGAAAGCCACACCCCTGGCAGCCTACTATGCCTGTTCTACAGTAGAGAGGGTCTTCACTTTACTTTTTCTAACTGAGTCAAAAATAATTGCATCTGCAATATCCCACTCAAGGAGAATTAACACTCATGTAGTATGGATCATGGCTCTTCCTTCCTCTGGGGTTATCTTCTCAAATTTCTCCATTGTTTCCCCCTTTGTCTCATTCTCAATTTTAGTCATATCCCTATCAGGGAATTCTTCTTTCTTTTTCTTACAAATTTCCTTATACTAATTTATTTTCATCCTCCACAAGAACTAAAGAAATGCCCTAGTCTTCACAAACTTATCATCAAAAATAAAAAAGTCACTGGTCTGCTTCAAAATTGGGTCTATTTGTTTACCCTCAAACTCTGCCACTATGAGATCCATCTCTATTCCTTTGGGTGCCTCTGGCATTCCCTCTTGTATCTCATCATTAGAAACAAAAGCATTTCCCTCATTACTTAACTGCACTAGTTGCTGAGCAACTCCATGTTCATCCAATTGTAAGGGGGATTGGGAAGGAGACTATATATCCTGCTCTAGTTGAGACTCCTATTTTTGCCTCTTTGGGGAAGGCTCCTCTACTATTGGGTCACTCATAGGTCTCTTCCCCCTTGAATTAGATGGGAGACTTTGATCTTTTTTTTGAGTTGGGAGAAGGACACTATACTCTCTCCTCTGATAAATTGTATAATTTCCCCTTGGGGTCAACTTTGTGTGCCCTGGTTGACTCAAAATTCTCCTAGCTCTCTTAGGATCTATTATACTTACTGCAGCCCTCTTTCCATTTTTTGCTTGCATAATTCCCTCAAAAATTTTCATGAGGGCATCCACCTTCTTTTCCCATGGTTGAAAAGCCTTCAATGGGTCATACTCCTTATCAAAGTTTCTTATAAAATCTACAGTCTTCTTGTAGATTACCCATTTTTATTTCTTGATTTCTTGAGCATGAAGATCAAACTCATTTCTAATTACATCCTTAGGGAAGTTAAACTGGTGTTCCATAAGAGCACACCTTATCTTTTCTTTGAACACTCCATAAATGAATCCCTCATTGTCGGCACATCTTGCCATAGTTGTAGCCATTCTGTAGGGTTGGAGAACTTGATTCAAGTGTACCCATCCCTTCTTGACAATGATATACTAATGGGCTATTGTAATATCTAGGAACAAAGTTCCCCTTCCCTTCCCTGTCAAGGTTGTCTCTTGTAGATTACCAATCTGCCTCAAAATCTTTGAATACCCTATTTTCAATGGAACCTGGTAAGGTAATATGTAGGGTTCTTTTTTACAACCATATACTCTAAAAATAGTAGAATCTGGATATAAAATTAGATCACCAAAGTTATGCATGATGGTGATATCTTTGCAATATTCATTAGGCCTAATTAGCCTTAGCAACTCCCTTGGAATTCTAGGATTCTCAAAAAATAATAATGTTCTAAGCCTTGAAGCAAAATTTATGTCAAATACAAAGAAACTAGCATCAGTGCTATCCCATGACAAATATGTAGTCCATAACTGGACTGACAATGTTTCTCCATTCTTCTCTTTGACAATATCCATTGTCTTGCTGAAAAACTCCTCACCCTTGTACACAAACATATGCATCAACATAGAATACCATCTAAAAGGCCTATTTATCTTCATGTTTTTCATTCCCATTAATCCTTCATGGATAAGATTTGCAAGGTAAGGGGAAAAATAAAAAAGTAATGATAGTTGTGTGTGTAAATACTGTACTATCATGAACATGTAAGGAATTGGCATGTGAGTAGCCTCATCCTATCCAAAAATCAAAGCCAAAGACTTGTATACACCCTATGCTCTTAAACTAAATAGGTCCAACCTAAAAGGTTCAGGTGTACTTGGGATAACCATACACATGGTTTCAATTTGGCCAAAGAAATCTCTTAAAGGACCTGACCTCAGATAGTCCCTCTGTGCCTCATAAATCTCATTGAATTCCCCAAAGTCATTCTTTTCCAATTTGACAAAAGGGTCATTTAACGAGAAGACCTCTTTCATCTCATCTTTTGTAATACTTATCAAATCATTTCCATTTATATCCTTAACAAATTTGGTAATAGGGTCATAACATTTAGCAATTTGTATCAGAAGGTTTGCATCCATGAAAACCCCAGGTACAATCAGTTTTTCTATGTCAAACTACCAAATATTACTAAGAGGAGCACATGAAATTTTTTAAGAGTATGCAACCCTAAATAAAACCAGGCCATTGTAATCCTTTCCCACCTTGTCATCTCTCATCCATAACCCCCTATCATGCAGTCCCTCGTTTACAAAGTCTGTAGGGTTTTTCAGGACCAATTCTTTCATTCTAGATGCCCCATTCTCTGAATGCGGGAGCAACTGCACTAAATCCTCAAAAACCCCCCTATCCTTATACTCTATTTTTCCTGAGAGTTCTCTTTTGGGTGGTATCTTAACTAGGGTTCGAAGAAACGTATGAATACTAGAACAAAAACTACCCATATACCACAAGATAGTAATAACAGAGAAAAATTAAACAATGAGATTTTCTTCTTATAAAAAATTATGTACTTTCAAGATCAAATTGGCCTACCAGATGCCTGAGAAAATTCATTGTTGATGCTCACAAAGAAAACCAATTCACTCGTAGAGGAACTTGAAAGAGAAGCATTGTCTTTAACAATCAAATTAGAATATGTAATCATTGCCAACCCATCACAGCTCACCCACACAAAACTCATTAAGTCTACCATTACTGAAAACTGGCAGCTTCAACATTCATAGGACGTGAAACAACCATCACAAAATAAAATTTGAACTTGAACCGTTGATTTTACTTCATTCTAGTGCATTAGACGATTGGAAAAAATCATCATCATAACCATTTAACACCTTTCCCAAGCCTAGTTCTCAATCAATGAGAACATTTCAAATTATCCATGCGCAAAAACTCATAACTTAGTTTAACTTCAACATAAAAAGGTTGCCATGAAAACTAAAGTGTCAGAGCTCTATCTTTGTCAGCATTGAACTTAATCGGACGCTTGCTGCTAAAGCGCATGGATTAAAAAGTGGTCAATTTGGCTTAACGGTATTATGACAGCCATCGATGCAATCTAATTTTTAATGATAGCACCACACTAAAAATGGGCCTGCCTCAATAGGTGTCACATTGTCATCATTTCACAAGTCAAAAAATCTGACAACTAAGAGCCTTGAGATAAAGCAATATCCACAAGATTAAAGTGAATCGAACGGTTAGAGAATAAACAAGAAAGACCAAAGTTTGAGGGAAATTTATTAAAAAGTAACTCACTTAAAACCTAACTATAAAACACATGGAGCAAACAATTTTAAAGGTTTATAATGGCACATGTGTTATTTGTACCTTCAGTGAATGAAAAAGTAATGTTCAATCATAACAAGGCTTATATCAATTTAGGGTTTACATCCTCTTTGCTTCTTGCTAGGTCAAAAATAAGGGTTTATCAATTTTCTGAAACATAAGGACCCAATTTTTTTGTAGTACTAACATGGTCCTTGAGGAAAAATAAAAACAACAAAGGAAAAAAAATTGCAAGAGGTGATCTTACAGGCATCCTTCTAGTAAAAAGGGTTGGTGAGACCTCAATTGTTGAGGCATCGGGCATGACCTTGGAAACAACCAAGCTCAACATGAAGGTGGCAGAGAGAGAAGCCAGGGAAAAGGAAGAGCTCATAGTAAAGTTAGAGACAATGTTGAAAGCCTATGGAGAGATGAAAAAGGAGATTAGTGAAAAGGATAAGTTGGTAGTAGACTTGAGAAAGAGGTTGGGGGAACAGGGCCCAATCTAGGTATTAGAATAGCTGTAGATATCTTCCTCCCCTGCTATGCCTTCTTCATCTAGTCCTATAATTGAATACCTCCCTTCCCCTTTACCCCTTCCTTTGAAGGCTAAAGATATAACACAAAGGGAAATGTTTGAAAATGAAAGGTGGGCTCTCTTGGAAAAGGCCAAGAAATTGAGAAATGAAAGACAATTGTTTGAGTAGGGACAATTGGAAGTGTCCATGAAATATGAAGAGAAAATAAGGGACACAATTTTGCAATTTGTTGCAATTATAGAGCTAAAGGAAATCTATAAGGTTGGTGAACAATTATCTAAAATTTTGATTTCTTTAAAGGAAGAAATAAACACTATGAACCCAATTTTGGATAGGTGGGTTGCAAGAAAAAATAAGTTAAAATCATTTTACTCTTTGATTAAAACTCAACAGATTGTGGATATACAGTTAACAAATACCCATAAGTTTGTTAAAACTTTACTCGAGTTTGCAATAAAGAGGGAAAAATTGGAGAGAAAGGCATTAGTTATGAGGGCAACATATTTCCAGAATAGTTTGCAAATTTTTTTTGGTCTTTTCAAAGAAGATGGAGCAATAAAAGACAAAGAGGGATGGTTAGGACAAATAGATGATGAATTGTCAGCCACAATAACCACCATTTTAACTACAGACAACAATATTCCCTTTGTCCAAACAATTTAACTATTACAAGATGCCAGGGTACATTTCAAAATCCTAAGGAAAGAGGTACATCAAGTAAAATTTGAATGGGACACTTTGTTACCTAAAAGAGATGAGGTACTGACCTTCTAGTGGCCAGATGAAGAAGTTTATACATCTTGGGAAGAATCATATTCTTCGTAGAGTACCAAGAAAGAAGATACATCCACTAAGGCTGCAACAAATGGCACTTCTTCAACTTTGTAAAGAAAAGAAAACAACACAAAGGATATCATATGCAGAAGGCAACACTTGGCAGAATTTGAGCTAACTTTGGAACTTCTTGAAAATTTTGTCGCCCAAGTCAATAAGTAACTTTGTAAAAATATAACAAGAAAGTGTTATAGTTGTCATTTGTTGTCCTATATGGTTCTCATTATTTTTTATTTTCTAAAGGGATCCGAAGCTTGTATGTAATCCTTAATTTGTATAAAGGGATTCCGAGGATCACTTTGTAATTACCAGAACTTGAACATTTGATTGACAAGTTTTCAATCTAGGATACAGTAGACTATATTATGACAAGTTTTTTTTTATAGAATACCAAGTATGACTTGTTTAGCTAAATTTTCAGATGGTTTTCATTTTAAAGCATTATGTATACATATAGATGATATAGAAAATTGAAAAAAAAAATCCAAAGTTCATATCTCTCCTTGGTGTTCTCTTTCTTTGAGTTTCATTGCATGGATTATCTTGTGTATGTGTTGATAGAATGGTTGAGATGCATGGTGCCCTATCTAGTCAGCTAGAGGGACAACCCAAGGAGAAGTTTGATGTAGAGAAAGGTTACTCTTCTTCTAATTATGAAGAGTACTCTGATGCCCTAGGATTTGGCACTGCTCTTAGCTCCATCTGCATTTTTTACCATAAAAAATTCAAATAATCAGTTCATTTTAAGTTTTTTTCTATGTTTTGAGTGTATCTTGTCTATGTCAAAGGCATGGATAAATGTTGTAATGCTTTAAAGAAGGAGATCTGAAATGTAAAGCTGCTTGGGTTTGAAACCCGAAGTGAAGAAGGCTTTTTAACCTTAATACTTTAGTGTTTAAATTTTGTTAGATGCATCTGTTGGGAGTGTTAGAGTTATAAATTAGATGTTTCTAATACCTATTTATCATCTACAAGTTTGAGCATTAACAAATCCCACCTTGTACCTTGCAGATGATGTATCAAAAATGCCTTACAAATTTGACACAAAGAAATCCAAATTCACACATGAAGACAACAAAACATATACAAGGAATTTTAGTATATTTTCATTAATAAATCTTTTGTATCAATACATCCAGAGACAAAAATTCTTAAAACTCAAAACACATATCCAAAAACTCTTGTTACAATAAGTAATTCCCCACCTCTTACATAGTATATTTCCACTCGGCTTCACAAATACCATACAAAACATATCAATAAATAGTTACAACTGATCATTATGTAGTCGGTGATCTTATATTGCCAAATAGTCAGCAATATAATTCATTCACCTGACTTAGCACATCACCATATCCACTATACTCTCCATAATCTTCGTAACTACTCATATACCCTAATATACTGATTCTCTATCTACGCATACCTTCCAAACACTATATCTTACTTATCAGATCACCAAAACTTGTGTTCTCTTAACTAAAGCATATAAATATCCCAATATACATTCAGTTATCTTTGCAAGCCATAATACCTCATATATCTTCAACCCTGACCAAAATTGTAGTACTGTACCTTGCTATCCTGATTGTGGACTTAGTCATTTTCATGACTATGACTCTAGTAGAAAACTTCTCATCATGCGATCAGTCCAGCATAAGTGTTTCCATAAATGAAAACTCTCAAGTGATCCCTACTACCCCAAAATATCACTTGCCAACAATCTCTCCCTTTGGCATTGATGGTGACACTTACAAAAATGAGTAAGTGTCACAATACAAGTCTCTTCTTTTCATGGTCTTCCTCATTTTTCTGTCTTCCTCTCCCATTGACATCAATGGAAAAAGTACATTCAAAATTTCAAAAATGTAAGCACAAAAAGATTTAGTGCTTACTCACCTATTTTAATACATCTTGGAAAGTGTTTTCCAAAGTCTTCACTTCCTCAGCCCATGACTTTATCAATAGCTCACTGACATGTATCAATCCATTCAGTGCATATGATGTTGTCTTTGTTGCCTCAAGCCCACTAGGTGTAGACATAGTCATTGATCCTTCAAAATTTTCCCTCTTTGATAGATGTATCTCAAGAATTGTAAGCTTAGGGTCAATTGGCTTCTCAATCAACCAAATCTATCTATGACTCTCCCTTTCTCCATTTCCAGTACACTTCTCTTGTCTAATCACCTAGATGTCTCTTATCCATTTCGCCCACAATTAGTAAAGATGATTCATAACTATCCATCAGACTATCAAGAGTAGTCCTATCATTGGCTAATATCTCCTCAATGTTCTTTACATGCCTACAAGGACTTATGCAGTAGTTGTAAATCTTCCTACCTTGTGCTACACAACTCTTATCCTTAACAGTAGTAGCCTTGAGAATGTCTAAGTCGAATGAAATGGACTGACATACTTGTCTCATCTTCTTCTCCAAAAAGTTCTTCTCTACCATATCTTCCACACTCTTTAGCAATGAGTCAAAATGACTATCAAAGCTATCCAATACCATACCAAGGTTCTCAGATTCATCATTTTCTTGAAATATAATTGGTGAGGGAAGTAACTTGTTCATTGTTTCTATAGCCCTAGTCATTACCTTTACTCTTTTGTCACCTTTCTGAACTGCTCTTTCTTTAGTCTTAGCAAAGGCCATGAAGGATAGCCTCGTCAGCTCATCCTCATCCATAGTGTCCACATCTAAACTTACCATTTTGGCCTTACTTGCCAACATTGAAGAGGTGTCCAATCTAACATTAGAAACTTTCTCTGTTTTGATTTTTCTTGCTTGTTTTCTTCAAGCATTATAGATTTATTCTCTATATTCTCTTGTTGTTTCTCCTCTATTTTCTCTTCCTCTACCCGTTCCTATTCTTCAACTTCCATCGCACTACCCAAATAATCTAGAAATGGATCATTAACATCGTGTGAAGTGTCAAGGTTCACAAGCACACCAGAAACAAATAAATCTAGTTGCATGCTAGCCTGTACACTTTCATCCACTGCCTTGGAACTTTCTCCCAATCCCAAAGATGTAGGCTTATTAACCTTGGGAGGTGAGGTCTTCTTTGGCATATCAACCATTAGGATTTGGTCTAATGCCTTTTGAGTCTCCTCAATCACTTCATCATACTTTCTAGCCATGATTTTGACTAGTTTGGCCTTTGTCCTCATAAGGGGTTTCAATGCATTTATAAGTCTCTCTCTTTCCTATATTGAGACAACTAGTAACATGTCCTCAATAGCCTTATTCTTTATGTTTTCATCCTCTAATTTTGCCAATTATTTTATGATCTATAATTATTTGCAAAGATCCTTAGGGATGCTTCGTTCAATTTCCAATAGATTCTTCTCAAAAGCTAGTAGATACTCAATGATAGTACCTTCAATGATCGCTTGATCCTCAGAACTATATATGTCATAGTACCTATCCACCGAGTTTACCTTTCCATCTTTTAAAACTCTCTTCTACAATAATTTAAGGTCAGGCTTCCACAAGGTTTGTGGATCCTTCTGCACTACTTTCTCTTCAAATTTTTCAACAACTGTGTCCTCTTTCTTCTTCCTTTTCACTTCTACCTCTTTTTCTTTACAACTACCCTGCTTGTTAGATCTTCTATATCTCCTAGGCAAGCTCGCAGGCACAACTTATTGTGCTACCTCCTCTTGAGTAACTAACAAATCAACAATTTTAATGGTAGGACTTACTATTTTCTCTACCTCTATAGGAATATGTGCATCGTTAGCAATGCTAGAAGATGTATCCATCTTTGTTCTTAAATGTACCAACCGCTCCTTAGAGATTCCCACCTTCACAGTAATATCTTCCACAATCTTGTTTATTTTTCTTTTTCTTCTAACTTTTTCATGTTCTTATGTTACCTTTTTTTATTTCTCTCTATAAGTTCCCCATCTTTCTTCTATAGGGTCTACCTCTGCTGCCAACACATGTTCTACATGCATAGTTAAGATTTCTGCATTGACTTCATATCCCATAGGATAACACCATTTCTTTCTTGGTACTACTACCTCAAAGAAAACATAGTCAATTTCAACCATGAAATAGATAGTGTCTTCATATTTCTCAACTAGACTCTCAGGTATCCTATACCATTCCTTCATCTACCTCTGAAGTATCTTGATCCATGCAAATAGTTCCCCATCAACCCAATTTTTGTCTTGTCTCTTGTAATTCTCTGAAATCTGAATCCCAGTAGGTACATCTACTTTCCATGCATAGGGGTGCATGCTAGGGAATTTATGAATGATATGTATATACATATGAACTAACAAAGACCCGAACCTAAATGCTTTAGATTTGTTTTTCTTTTTCACATTGTCTATGAACTACTGTGCAAGAACTTCGCACAGGTTATACTTCTTGTTTTCCTTAACCATCTGATAGACCATCATAACAACTCCAATAGAAATCACTACTATAAAACAAATTTTATCCCAACAACATAGCTACCAACCTAACATCTGGCTGATAGATGTCATTGACTATCATCGCTCTCTTATCCGACTTGGAATGCATTAGGGCTTTTGCTTGTTTCCTTAAGTTCTTTTCTGAAATTGGTAGGGCTCCTTCATTATCTAGGCTTTTTATCTTATGTATCATCTGTACACATATTTTTACTAGATGATCTCCAATCCTAAGAAACCAATCATGTACTCTACTAAGAATAATCTTAAGTTCCATTCTACTTTCATGAATTCTGTGAGTTGGGTAAGCTTCATGATAGATTGATCCTGTAGGTGTTTAAACTCATCTACCATTGATCCATCTTCTTCTATCATTGTGTCCAATTCACTATAGATGTTTACATCCCCAATGATTTCATATTTGCAATGAATGTATGCTTAATATCTTCTACATGCAATACCTCGATAGGGGTTTGTGAAAACACTCCCTTCGAATCATCCTCACAAGACTTAAATGGATGTTTCTTGAACTTATACCGAGGTCTATCAACAACATCATAAAATACCAGTGCATCCATAAATTTTCACTCAATATAAATCTAAATACCTTTAATGTGCTGAAATCAGGGACTTTGCTTCATGTGATCACACAATCAGTCTGCTAGATGATTGATATCCTTCACAACTCTGCTCTCCTTAAACACTGATCAACAAACACTATAGAAATGATATCTTCTAAGTCCTTTTAGCCATCACAAGTTGAGTAAGTGCATTAAAGACTGGTAGATCAACTTCACATGTCGTCCAATCAACACAAAATTTGTGAACACATAAGATGAATCTCCAAGTGTCGTGCTCTCAGCCACAGACTCCTTAGTGTCTATACACATCATACCCAATCTCATATGAGCTTACTCCACATATACAAGGGCTCGATATATTCTGTTCCCCGCATCTAATTCTCCCCATAAGGGTGCTCAGACTTCTAGGTTGATATCTCAGGGTTAATGTCTTGCAAAGAGATAGTACCATCTACTGTCTCTCCCTTAACTAGTGTCTTGTTGAAATATTTCACATTCCTTACTTTTCCATCTTCACTCTTTCACTGCTTCTTGAAATGATCATTGAATTAATTGGAGTACTCAATAAAACTTTTACCAGTATCACCAAAGTTCTTCTTTATAAGTATAGGAGGTGGTCCTCTTGGTATAGGAAGGTCGCTGAGACTTTCTCAATAGGAAATTCAAGCAAATAATAGCAGGGATACAACAATTCATATAGTACTAACCAATTCCAGTGATTTTCCACAAGACAGTAATTCACTCTACAAATTTCTTCACTCGGGCTCTACAAATTCTCTATATTTGTGCTTTTAGAATTGAAACAATAAAAAAGATATACTGCACACAAAAATCATTAACTCTTGACAATTCAATCCACACGATCAGGCCATAACTTATCTGAGAATTTGAACAGTTTGAACTCAATGGGCGAATTTCCTTTCCCACCAAATTTGGATAAGTTTAAATGAGGATCGTCGATCTTTGCTTACGAAACATCTGACGGTTTTATTTCATGTTGAGTGTTTGATGCATTGAGGGCTGTCGCAATGCCACGATGGTTAATGATCCTGCATATTTTCTTTGCGGCATTGTGCTGACCATTGGATTAGCGAGCAAGATAATCACTTAAATAAAGTGCCAAAACCTTAGGAAAATGACACAGGGACTTAGGACTTAGGAAAATCTATAAGATTTAGTTTTAATACTTTAAGATTTGGATTTAATTTTACTTTTTAGTTGGATTTCGATTTATCTTTTTCTTAAATTTAGATTTTGATCATTATTAATTTAATATTTAAATTTAAATTTAAATATGGAGAGCAAACCCACCATATTGTTTTAGATTTAGATTATTTAATTTGTTCATTTGCAATGGTTCAAAATGGTGAAAAATCTTTCTTCTTCCTTATTTAAAATTGGAAAATCTTTAACATTTACTTTTAATATTTTAAGATTTAGATTTAGTTTTACTTTTAGAGTTAGATTTATCTTTGTCTTAAATTTAGATTTTTATAATTATTTTATTTAATATTTAGATTTAAACTTAAATATGGAGGGCAATTGTGTCATATTGCTTTAGATTTAGATTATTTATATTATTCATTTGCAATGGTTTAAAATGGTGAAAAAAATTCTACTTATTTAAAATTGGAAAATCAATAAGATTTAGTTTTAATACTTTAGTTTTTTTAGTTTTTATATTTAGCATTTAATTTCTACTATTATATTTGGTTTTGAATGTTTGAATAAAAATATGTAGGGCTATGTTGTCATATTATTTAATTTCTATCATTGTGCAAACAATAAATTTTCTAGAGAAATACTTCAAATTTAAATATGTGACAATTTTTTGAATTAATGACCTATAAGGAAGAAAGAAAAAATTACCAAGAGGTCTCTTGAAATATTACCCTAAATCAAATTGAGACTTTACTCCAAAACTAAAGCAAATTAAACACTAACCTTACAAATAATTGCAATCCTAACCCTAATCATCATTAAATTTTAAGTCAGTTAAATTTTATACCTAAAATCTTAGTTGAGGAGAAACGTATTGAATAAATAGAAATTACAAACCTTAAAAAAGTATATTGAATACCAACCTTAACTCTATATCATATTACACATTAAAACCAAAGATGAACCTAACCCTAACTAAGATTAAAAAAAAATATGGTCACTTGATAAATTAAGCCCTAAACTTAACCCTAACCATTATACTACACCAAAATGAACTATAACCCTAATTTTAAATCTAGCTAAATCCTAACTTATATAAAATCCAAATAAAATGACCCTTCAAATCTAACACTTAACTTAACCCTAATCCTAATACAATTAAACTATAACCCTAACTATAGCTATAATTGAACTTTAATTATAACCCTAAGTATAATCATACATTATCCATATTTAAACCCTTACCATAATCAATACCTAGGTATACTTAGCTTCAACCCTAACCCTAAAAAACCCCTAGCCCTAACCATAATACCCTAAGCCTAATAAAACCCTAACCCTAACCATAATACCTTGACCCTAAAAAATACTAACCCTAGACATAATACCCTAACCTAATCTTAACCATACCATAGATCCTAAATGCTAAACCCTAATCCTAAATGGTCAAGCCTCATCATATTTATGCTAAACCCTAGACCTAAATGCCAACCCCTAAATGCTAAATTATAATCATAACACAAACCCTAAATATAACCATAACTCTAACCATGTCATGCATATAAACCTTTATCTTAACCCTAACCCTAACATTAACCAAGATGTAAACCATAACCCTAATGATAATTGTAATCATAAACCCTAAATCATAACCCTAATCAAAACCAAAATAATAAGCAATATCTAAACCCTCACTTTAACCATAATCCTAACCCTAACCATGGACCTAAATGCTAATCCCTAATCCTAACATGAACCCTCAAAATAACCATATCCTAAACTATGCCATGAACTTAAACTTTTATCCTCACCCTAACCCTAATACTACCCATGATGTAAAGCCTAACCATATTGACAATCCTAATTGTAAGCTCTAATATTAAAATAAATTGAACCCTTCACCTGTGCTAACTCAAACACTGTCTACTTCTCTGCTAATCTTCAGTAGATCACTATGTTGACATCAATGAAAATCACAGTCATGAATGCAGCAAAAATTGCTATAGAATGGCTACGAATACTCCCCCATATGATTTATTCAGCATTCATTCCTAACAGCCTAACCATAATCCCAAGTCTAACCATGATCCTAACCCGAACCCTAAATAAAATTTTAACCCTACCATAAACCTAATCCTAACATTAAACCTCAACACCAAATCCTAAATGTAATTAAAACCATGAGCCAAACCCTAACCCTAACCATAATCATACTCATGAAATGCTAAACCCTAATCATCTACAAGTTTAAGCACTAACACTAACCTTAACCATAATATTAGAACTAACCATAATAGTAACACTAACCATATCAATAACCCTTACGCCCTCAATTTAAAAAATAAAAATTATAAAATGTCTTCCATGTTGTGCCACGACTGCTACTAGCATATATATAGCTATAGATATAATATCCTGAGAGTAATCCTTCTCGGGGCACCTATTTTCATGAAATTGCAATGTTTTTGTGGGTTAGGGTTCATTAAAATAGGTGCCACCAGAAGGATTAATCTCGGTGTATTATATATATATAAGCTAGTTATGGTGAACTGCAATCCACAACTAATAGCATATTGAAGCCTAATCCTAATGATCAATAAAAATTGACAATAGTATGCCACATTGTGCTCAAAGGTAACATAAAAGGAAATTAAACACTATCCATTAAATCACAAAGCATAACATAATTGAATATGTTTGCATATACAGGAGAATCATGCATGCATTGTCATGTGTGTATAATCCTATGATAAACGCAAACCCTAATGATAATAGTAAACCAAATTAAACCATAACCTTAAAACTATTTGAACATTTAACCAAATTGAGCCATAATCATTAACTACATTATACCTTTTCCATAAAAAATGAACCAAAATCAACACTCACACTATCTTTAATCCAATTGAACCTCAATACTAAAATAAGTGGAACCCTAAGCATAATCTTAAATAAATATTAAAGTAAATTGAACCCTTCACCGAAATAAATCTATGTTACTTTCTTAAATGGAAGATGTGTTTGGTAAATTCTATTACCATGGTTATGTAACTTAGTAAATTATTCCTAAAAATACATTATCTATTTTTTCACCCTCAAATTTAAGAAGTCATAGATTAAAGTTTTAATAAATAAAATTTGTTTATCCCTTCACAGGAATGGTTTTGCAAACCATATTATTAACGATTAACTAGTGGATATTTGGGATGGTTGCATTGATTGGAATACCCGCGCAACTACTCCCTCCAATCTATATATAGAGAGATCTCCTGTGTGAGAGGGGGTTGGATATGAATTTGGATTCGAGAAGAGATATTGTATGGTTGAGCATTTTATTTGTAGGAAAACTATAGTTGTGAGGAGATAATTTATTATTCTCTAAGATTGGCATTTGGTTGCTTCTGATAGAGGTTGGAGATTGCACCCAGAAGGACTTGAAGGAGTGCTGGAAGAGATTGAGAGGATTGGATCCTTCTTCATCAAATAGAATCTCCGCAGGACTCCAGGTTGGAATCCATCCTCAGAAATAACTCTCCTTTGTGATATGTATTGGATAAAAGTCTGGTTGAACGTTTTCTCTATGTGCTATGTTGTCTACATAAATTTTAGAATGTTTATGTTATATATATATATATATATATATATATATATATATATATATATATATATATATATATATATATATATATATATATATATATATATATATATATATATTATTATGCCTGTATTAGTGATTTGGAAATTAGGATCATGTTTAAATGGAATTATTTCCTATGTTGTATGTATATGAATATTTCTTCTTCCCTGCATTTGTAAGAGTCTGTAGACTCCTTAGTATTCTCCTTGTATCTACTTTCTTATTCAGAATGTTTAAGAGTGCTTCCAGGCCTTAGAGCTCTTGTTTAATCTTTGTCGGTTCATGTTAGTTTGTACACCACTTCTTACATAGTCCTCATTACCAAATGTGCAATTGATCTAGGATTAGGGTTTAGGTAGGATTTATACAAATATAATTTTGATTTATTTAATTTATTATACTTTAAGTTATATTTGTATAAATTATAAAACATTAATACTTCAAGATGTTTGGGATAGGTTTCAGCTTCATAGGAGTTAAGATGCAGATTGTAGATTTTAGAAATTTCAAAAAAATTAGATTTAGTTAAATTTCAGGCATGGGAGGTTTCCATAGATGGAGCATTGTGTTTTTCTTCCCAAGATGTATAAACTTCTTCATATGGCCAATGGAAGGCCAATTGGGTTGACAGTGGTTATTTCTTCCTTAAAATAAATGAAAATTTTAGATAATTGTTCACCAACCTTATAGATTAAAAAAATATGGTCACTTGATAAATTAAGCCCTAAACTTAACCCTATCCATTATACTAAACCAAAATGAGCTATAACCCTAATTTTAAATCTAGCTAAATCCTAACTTATATAAAATCCAAATAAAAATGACCCTTGAAATACAACACTCAACTTAACCCTAATCCTAATACTGTAAGAATTTGCTTAAGGCAAAGAATAGAAACCAAGATCTAGAAGCTCAAGAGATAGCACAAACAAGAGAGATAAGATAATATGATCAAATGAAGAATTAAATAATGATCAAATGATGGATAATTGATTGAATACATACAATGTAGAAATTCCTCAATATATAGGCAATGCATGATATCTAGAAGATATGCAAGTGATAAGATCACAACTAGACATGGTGGAATCACATGTGCACCAAAGGTGGATCATCCTCCATTGTACATGAAAGTATGTGCAACATGTGCAACAATGAGAGTATGATAATGTGATAAGATCACTAAAGGTGGATCTCGCACACAAAGAGGTGTGAGAAGACAACTATGACCACCTAAAGTGGAGATTCTCCTAACCATGTCCTAAAAAGAAATGCAAACTCCTAGGTGTCTCAAAGACAACTAATTATGCAAATGCATTATCCTAAGTAAACTTAAGTAAAGTGTAATTAGTAAATACTTAATTACACCAACAAATACAATTAAACTATAACCCAAACTCTAGCTCTAATTGAACTCTAATTATAACCCTAACTATAATCATACATTATCCATATTCAAACCATTACCATAATAGGTCCTAATTGGTATAATTGAGTCTAATTAGGTCCTAATAGGTCCTATATTCTCTAATTAGGTCCTAATTGGGTCTAATTAGGTCCTAATTAGTTGTAAATGAGTCTAATTGAGTCTAATTGGTCCTAATTGGTCTAATTGGGTCTAATACCTTCCTAATTGGTCTACAATTAAGTCTAATTAGGTTGTAATTGGTATAATTGTGTCTAATTAGGTCCTAATAGGTTTGATATTGTCTATTTAGGTCCTAATTGGGTCTAATTAGGTCCTAATTAGTTGTAAATGAGTCTAATTGAGTCTAATTGGTCCCAATTGGTCTACAATTAAGTCTAATTAGGTCCTAATTGGTATAATTGAGTCTAATTAGGTCCTATTTGGTCTAATTGGTCTAATTAGGTCCTAATTGGGTCTAATAGGGTCTAATTAGGTCCTAATTAGTTGTCATTGAGTTTAATTGAGTCTAATTGTTCGTAATAGGTCCTAATTGGTCTAGTTGGGTCTAATATCATCCTAATTGGTCTAGAATTAAGTCTAATTAGGTCCTAATTGGTATAATAGAGTCTAATTAGGTCCTATTTGTTCTAATTGGCCTAATTGGTCTAATTAGGTCCTAATTGGTCTAATTGAGTCTAATTAGTGTAATTAGGTCTAATTAGGTCCTAATTATAGTTGTATTTGAGTTTATGGCTACGTTTGAAAAAGGGAGCTATGATTAGAGTTTGGTTAACATCTTTGGGGAACATAAAGACATGCTCTCTAATTATAAATGAGTGTCTCCTCATTTCATTTGTAAAAATCCCTTTTCAATAGAAAGCAACCAACCAAATATAAGGGTGATATTTTTATTTTATATTTAATAATTTTTTATATATAGTTATAATTTTAGTTTATATTTATATTTAGATTTAGTTTTAGTTTTACATTTAGATTTAGTTTGAGTTTGAGTTAGAGTTAGATTTATATTTCTCTTAGATTTAGATTTTGATCATTATTTCATTTAATATTTAGATTTAAATTTAAATATGTAGGGCAATGCCATCATATTGGTTTTTATTTAGATTATTGATTTAGAATAATTTAAAATGGTGAAAAATATTTCTTCCTTAATTAAAATTGAAAAATCTTTAAGATTTACTTTGAATACTTTAATATTTAGATTTAGATTTAAATATTATTTATATATATTTGTTCTCTTCACATTCAATAAACGGTTTTTGATGTTTCTATTGTTTCATTAATTAACATAATATGATTAGTATAGACAGGGAAAAATATATCTCTATCATTGTGCAAACAATAATTTTTTCTAGAGATATACTTCAAATTAAAATATGTGATAATTTTTTGAATTAATGACCTATATGGAAGAAATAAAAAATTAACAATGGGTCTCTTGAAATATTACCCTAAACCAAATTGATACTTTACTCCAACACTAAACCAAATTAAACACTAACCTTTAAAAAAAATGCAATCCTAACCCTAAACCTAACCCAAACCATATCCCTAGGTTTAATGGTTAACCATAATCCAAACCCTAACCCTAATACTAACCATGCTGTAAATGCTAACCCTAATGATAATCCTAATCGTAAGCCCTAATCTCAACCGTAACCAAATTCCTAACCTTAACCACAATACTAACCATGATGTAGACTCTAACCATGATAATAATACTAATTCTAAGCCCTGATCCCAACCCTAATACCGAATTATATAGTTAATTACTTATAGTTCATTAAATTTAGGCATCTAATAAACTAAAACCCTGATAATATAGATACATTTACAGTTATCTGAACATGTCGAAAACACATAACACTTGGCAGAACGCACCTGCGCACTTACATATAGGGCATTATAAATGTAATCTCGCAACCTCTATCAATCGATACACACAAGAGGGACCAAACAAATAATGGTTACCTATTCTGTAGAGATGATGGAAAATACTGGTGCATTCGCAAATCTAACCACCGAAGGAGAGATATTGATTTTTCTAATAACTGGGATTGACTTCATAGAAAACACTTGATGTTTTTGATTGCGGACTTGCACACTTACTATTTTCTACATGGATGTGTGGACCTTTTATTGCAATGCTCTTCAGAGCGATGACTAGACTGAGTTTATTTACATCTATTATGACAATGTGGCCATTGGGAAACAGGCGAATCATTATGGACTATAGATATGAGGTGACTTCCTGGGGCACACAGGTAGTAGATGTAGTTTTGGAGCTCACGATAGAGTATGTAACTTGAGGCATTTGAGCATCTAGAGTTGTGTTAGACTACAACACAATATTTAGGCCAAGCCATAGCGCGCCAAGATGATGATGCCATTGAAGGAGGAGCATAGTCAGGGGTGCTTGAGCAGGTTGCCCGATTGACACATAAATTTAAGCTTTCTTATTTTTACATATGCCCATACATATTAGAGACCTTCATGTGTGACGTATACTATTAAGCTACTTTCCTCTTTGATACCTTTTGATGCTTCTTTAAAATTTCATTTTTCATGATAGATGTAAATTTTTTTCAATTTTGGGTACGCTGGTTTAAATTGGAGCTTACAAATGTATGCTTCTAACAGATATTAAAAGTATATTTATTGATGACATTTTTGACTTATGGAGTCTATGGAATATAGCTAAAAATCATATTCTAATATTTGAGTGGTTTTATCAGTTTGTGCAAATAAGTGCCATAGATCTATTACAGATAATTCCTTACAAAGGCTTAAAATAACAGTTGAAAATTAGGTCATTAATGGTCCTTATGGTCTTATTATAACATCAACTAACACCAAAAATATATTTGCAATGCAAAAACCATTACAAGGTATAATTACATTCCATATGTTCCTATGATGTAACTATATATAATTTTCAACATCCATTTTGTAACTACGATATAAACCTTGGTAGCTATAATATTCATAGTCAAAAACATTTGCTATATATATTTTTATGGTTCACAAAGAAAAAT
Organism: Chamaecyparis obtusa; assembly: GCA_027943335.1. Classification (NCBI taxonomy): domain Eukaryota; kingdom Viridiplantae; phylum Streptophyta; class Pinopsida; order Cupressales; family Cupressaceae; genus Chamaecyparis; species Chamaecyparis obtusa. The sequence goes on from BSBK01006276.1 coordinate 866,580, forward strand.
CATAAAAATATATGAAAAACTAGATATGTGCACAATTTTTTTTAGAGGTCTATATGATAGAATTATATCTTAACAAGGATTAATTGGTTTCAGAAGAGTAGGGTACTTTCACAAGGAAAGGCGTATGGTAATGGCAAAGAGTTTTGTTTTTGATGTTTGGAAGTGCATTTTCCCATGAACCAGTCACCTCATACTTTCTGAATATCAGTGGTGCTAGCTATCCTCCTGACAAAAACACACTATAGGACAATTTTTTTTTCCAGATTTATGAAAACACAGTCATTTGTTTTCAATTTTTTTTGGTTGTTTTCGATTTAGAATATCTAGATCATGTCCTCAGTCAATATTAGTAAGTATTTAGCAGTAAGGATGACTGCTTCAGAAGTGGATAGATGTGCAGGTTGCTTCCAAGTTATTTGAAGTAGCGAAGGAGATCAAGTTAAGATATTGGGATAGAGAAAAGGGACAATTTTGACAATGTGCATGAGAGACTCATGATCGATCTCGTGAACTTGGGCTATGTTGTAGTCATTCCATGTTTCATCGCAAAAGCGCGATAAGGATGTAGAGGGTCCTATTTATATTCCTCTATTCTTGTGTTTTTTCACAACACAATGGTAAATCACCTAGGCATAACATGTCAGTGTAGCAAGGTGGAATCATTGCAGGAAACACTGGAGGAGAAATTACAGAGGATTTTTAGCAAGGCAAAGGAGAAGGAGCATGTGACTATGGTGTCAATCCTGGGAGGTGAATTCTGGTCTGGTGGTCATGTCCATGATGGCATACTAGTGGCAGAGTTGTTCCAACTGATCATACAGATTTTTGGGCACCCTCTGCATGGTAGGGGACTAGCCTGTAGAATTGTGGCAGATGAAATATACCTAGAGGTGGCGGAGGCAATGGAAAGCATCAATACCCAACTAACAAGAAATGGTTTGTTGGGTTTCTTTGCATTGGAAGCTGAAGGAAAAAAGAGATTGATGAAGAAGGCGTGGTCTACCTTCAAAGCAGGTGTTAAGCAATACGATCAGGTGAAGTTTGGAGCCTTTCTCCAAGTAAATGATAAGCTCTTTCCAGAGGAGATAGGAGCAAGATTGGTTGAAATTGGTCAAGAAATAATGTACTTATTCCACTAATCATGGTTGGTTGTAATCTGTAGGTTCTCTCTCATTTGTAATCTTTATTTTCAAGGAATACAAAAGGGTACTGCCCCCTAGGCAGAACTTACTAAAAAAATAAAAAAGGATTAATTGGTAGAATTAAATTTTAGTAAAAAAACATGGATTAAAGGAAAATACAAAAAAATTGAAATTACACTAAAATTTATTGCTCAAATTTTAACTTATGCACCATAGTATTGTATGAAAAAAGGTTCATTTAACAAAGGACTTTAACAAATGTGTACATTACGTGATCTGGATTCTTAGCTAGGGGTCTATTTGTCATCTTAACACTAATTATATATGATAATTTAAACCGTGATATAAATGTAAACCTAGCCATTATCTTAACCCCAAACCCTAACCCCACCAGTAATACTAATTGTATATTTTTATTTTAATAGTATTTTTATTTTAATAGTACTTATAATTTAACTATTTTAAATTTTACAAACAAAGAAGGAACTCACAGAAAACACACAAAAGAAAGAAAGAAAGAAAAATTGCTCAAATTTTAACTTATGCAGCGTATTGTTCTACCCAACAAAGTGAATCATTCAATAAATGCATAGATGAGGTGGATATGGCTCTAATAAGGGGTTTATCCATCATGTTAATAGTAATTGTAACATAAAGCATGATAGGAAGATCACATTACAACTTACCCTAACAATAATGCTAATATCTACTCCACTCCTAATCGTAACTCTTACCAAAATAGTAACCGTAGTGATACTAATATCTACCTAACCCTAACCATCATCCTAACCATATTCATAATCTTAAACCATGAATACTAATAAAAATGGAAAACCCTTACTCTAATCCTAATAGTGTTCATAATCCTATAAAATATCATAACGTAATTATTAAATCCTAACATTAATCCTAATCAAAACTCTAAATCCTAACAATAATAGTAACCATGATGTAGAGTCTTACCCTTACTCTAATCATAATCCTTACCTTCAACTCAATCCTATTCCTAAAGATAATAGTAAATTAATGATCAAAACTCTTACACTTAGTGAAATCATAATCCTTACAATGATCCTAATCCTAATCCTAACACAAAATCCTAAATTAGAGGAATAGAATATTAAACCTAAGCTTAATCCAAATTGTAAATCCTAAAACCCAATGTAAGCCATTTTATTGTCTTGAAATTTAGTGCACATGTTTTAGATTATTACCTTTTCTATTTCGTCCAAAATCCTAAAAGATAACCCCTTATCATAAATGTTGAATAGTAATCCAAATCCTAATCCTAAATGGTAAGAGTTAATCCTAAATCATAACCTTAATACTAATCATGATGTAAAGTCATACCCTAACCTTCAACTAAATTAAATCCAAACCCTAAATCAAATTGAACCCTAAACCTATAGAAAACCATATTAAACCTATTGGTTCCTCAAAATGTTAGGAGTTTATGCTCTAAGACACACGAATAGTATGGAGTCAATATCCTAATGCATAACTAGAATTCAGGAACCAACTTTAGGAATTCAATATCCTAATTGTGTCCTAATTGGGTCTTAGTGGGTGTAATTGGGTCGTAATTGGTCATAGTTAGTCCTAATAGGTCTAATTGGGTCCTAATTGGTTTAGAATTAAGTCTAATTAGGTCCTTATTGGTCTAATTAAGTCTAATTGGTCCTAATTGGTCTAATTAGGTCCTATTAGGTACTAATAGGTCTAATTAGGTCCTAATTAGGTCTAATTAGGTCCTAATTAGTTGTAAATGAGTCTAATTGAGTCTAATTGGTCCTAATTGGTCCTAATTAGTCTAATTGGGTCTAATACCTTCCTAATTGGTCTACAATTAATTCTAATTAGGTCCTAATTGGTATAATTAAGTCTAATTAGGTCCTATTTGGTCTAATTGGTCTAATTAGGTCCTAATTGAGTCTAATAGGGTCTACTTAGGTCCTAATTAGTTGTAATTGAGTCTAATTGGTTGTAATAGGCCCTAATTGGTCTAATTGGGTCTAATACCATCCTAATTGGTCTAGAATTAAGTCTAATAAGGTCCTAATTGGTATAATTGGTCTAATTAAGTCTACTTAAGTCCTAATTGGTCTAATTGAGTCTAATTAGTCTAATTAGGTCTAATTAGGTCCTAATTCTAGTTGAATTTGAGTTTATGGTTACATTTGAAATAGGGAGCTACGATTACAATTCAATTAACATCTTTGGTGAAAATGAAGACAAACTCTCTAATTATAAAGGAGTGTCACCTCATTTCATTTGTAGGAAACCCTTTTCAATAGAAAGCAACCAACCAAATATCAAGGTCATATTTTTATTTCATATTTAATAATTTTTTATATATAGTTTTAATTTTACTTTTATATTTATATTTATATTTAGTTTTAGTTTTACATTTAGATTTAATTTGAGTTAGAGTTAGAGTTAGATTTATTTTTCTCTTAGATTTAGATTTTGATCATTATTTTATTTAATATTTAGATTTAAATTTAAATATGCAAGGCAATGTCATCATATTGGTCTAGTTGCCTAATTGTTCCTAATAGGTCCTAATTGGTCTAGCTACCTATCTAATTGGTCCGAATAGGTCTTGCTAGGTTTAGTTAGGTCTATTTGGACCTAATAGGTCCTAATACATCTAATTGGTCAGACTATTAAGTCCTAATGGGTGTAATTGGTCCTAGTTTTAATACTTGAAGATTTAGATTTAGTTTTACTTTTAGAGATAGATTTAGATTTATCTTTCTCTTGGATTTAGATTTTGATCATTATTTTATTTAATTTTTAGATTTAGATTTAAATTTTAATATTATTTATTTCTATTTGTTTTCTTCACATTCAATTATCGATTTTCAATTATTTGTTATCTATTTAAATGCTAACAATAATACTGACCGCAATGTAAAGTCTTACCCTTACTCTAATCATAATCCTTACCTTCAACTCAATCCTATTCCTAATCTTTCATAAACTTCCCTAAACCCTTCCTAAACCTATCTACCAATTGTTTCCTAACCTTCTTAGCCTAATCCAAGTCTCCTTGACTTTTGGTAGGGGCATCTCCCTTAATGAGCCTTACACACTCATTATTAGCCCCTTACACACTCTTTAAGGCTTCTTACAACCTCATAAATAGGTCTATGTCTCTTCTTCCACACTTGTTCCCCTTACAAACTTCCCTAGTGTTGCTCACACACATGTGAACAACCCTAACCCAAGGTAAACCTTACCATACCCCAAACCTTATCCCTAGATCTACCCCAAACCTTACCTCTAACATTAAACTCATAATCAACTTATAACATTCCTAATTAGTAATAAAAAACTCAAACTCACATCTAAGGACTTTCATTTGGCTAAAAAGAACCTTTTTCTTGCAAATATAGGGTTTTAAGGGTCATATATGCAAGTTAGGAACACTTCACATTTGGGGTGCTTAAAAAGAACTTAAATTTTCATTTTAAATCTAATGGGTTTCAAATCAATCCTAAATGAATTCAAATGGTCCTAAATCAAATTCAATGTATCAATAAAAAAACTAAAATAAACTTCATTTCCAATATCTCAAAGTTTTGTTATAGTCTCATGCAAAGTAGGAAGAAAATCAACCAAATCTTTGCTAAATATTTCCTAATTGGTTCCTAAACATTCCTCAAGCTTCCAAAACTTTCCTAATTCAGTCTTAAAGATTTTTAATTGATAGGAACAATTATCTTGGTGCAAAATCTTGAACTATAAGCATCGTGTTTACCATTTTATGTATGGAAATAAAGAGGCTTATGGTTACAATTAGGTTTTAATTTTACCATTACGAGTATTATTAATTTTTGACTTGCAACTCTCACATTAAAGGTAAAGTTTAGGGTTAGGGGTTAGGGTTAGCATTACAATTAGTAATATGGTCAAGATTACTAATAGTTACTATTATATTAAGGCTATTGTACATGTATGATTAGGGTTCAGATCAATTTAAGGTTTTCTGCAGTGTTAGGATGTATGATTTATAATTGGGGTTAAATCATATGTAGTGTTAGGTATACAGTTAGTATTAGGGTTTGTGTGAGAGTAAGATTATGGATGTAGTTAATGATGGGATATAGGTTTTAGAGTTAGTATTAAAATATCATTATTTGGAATACATTTATTTCAAGTTGTCTACTATTTAACATGATAATTATCATTAGTATCACATATAACGTTACCATATAAGGAATGGTCAATGGTAGGGACATGGTAAAAACTAACTTGAGTTGTTAGCATATTATTGTAACTATAATGATAATGATAATATATCAGAGTTAGGGATAAGGTTACGATAATCATTCTTGTCAATTTAACATCATGCTATGGGTTAATATATAGATTAGTTTTCATTTAAGATTTACTTTTAATAAATTATTTTATATAGTTAAAGGTTTTGGTATAGTTTTTTAACATTGATTAGGGTTAGGTTAGAAGTAGGAATGAATAAGATCTTCTCTATAATTAATTCCTCACATTTATTCAACACATCCATTGAAAAGATAGATAATAGAAAAATAGAGCTAAACAAAACATGTTGCAAAATGTTGCAAGTATAGGGGTAATCATGATGGGAATAACCAAAACTATTTATTTATTATCTTATTCATGAAGATTACATAACTGAAAAGGGAAATAGAAGTCCCAATACAAGGTTGAAAGCCAAGATAAGAACAATCTAAATCAAATAACATTTCTCTGTGATGATGCAAGTACATCACATATTCTTCCACGATAAAGTTGCTATTGCAAGCCTTATTTGTACAACGATCATGATAGACTTCTTTCATTGTTGATGGAAATGCATCTACTTTTGGAGATGTGTCACGTACAACTTTCAAAAAATCTACCATTTGCATTATATCTAGTTCGTCAACATAGTCAACTGATAACACTGCGTTCTCCACATCTTTGATTATAGTTGCACACGAGTCTACAATGATTCATGTACACTTGTCAAATTCAATCTCAAAGACATCATTCAAGGTCACCAAAGTAGAGGGGCTTGTAACAGTGATGTTCGACTCTCTGTTAGATGCAGTTGTAGGTGGCATGGCATCCTGCAATGTTTTAAACAAATATTAGTATCTAGAAATAATCATAATAACCATTTTGCATTGCCATTTCGAACATTGCATGTTACTTAGAGTGGAATAATATATATTATTTGTGAACTTTTTTTTTAATAGTTAAATTAATAAAAAGTAAGGTTTGGAAACACGATATAATTTATATTATTCTTAATATTAAATGTTAGCAATAATTCAAATTTTTAAACAATTAAGAAATGTAATGTATGCTTAATCTAATTTTAAAAAAAACTATCAAGATTAATAGATTAGAAATTTCATTATTATGGCAGCATTGGCATCCATAATATTAGTAAAAAATATTTACGATAATGATGATAAAAATGTAAATAATTAAAATATAAATGTAAAAGAAAATATTTTTTTTAAAAAGTAACATTTAAGAAACTTAAAAAATTATAGTAATGTATAGTACTTAATCTAATTAAACTAATGTATACTTAATATTTTCCAATTTTAACTAAGGAAGAAGAAATATTGTTCGACATTTTTAACCATTGCAAATGAATAATCTAAATCTAAAGCAATGTTGCGGCATTGCCTTACATATTTATATTTAAATCTAAATATTCAATGAAAGCAAGATCAAATATAAAAACAATTATCTAAAAAGAAAATCTAAATCTAAATTGCTAAATCCTTAAATAAAATATTTATAAAATATGAAAATAATATAAAACATTCACATAGTAATGTTTGATATTATTTTGGATTAGTATTTCAGCCTTGTCATTTGTCTTCATATTTTTTTGGCATTTCCATTTGTCTTCCTATTATTTCGGCCACCTATTATTTCACCTAGCTATTAATAGTTTTATAAATTATTTATTTAATCTAATAATTTTTATTGACTAGGAATCTGTTTGGCATATTCCCGTGCTAGTATTCCCATTTGTGCTCTCATTGTAAATGTACACCTCTAGGCATAATTAAGATAATATGATTGGCATAGAAACAAGAAAATATATCTCTATCACTATCTTAGCCATAATTTTCATGCCTTGAAGATAATTTTTAAAATTGCCTTAGCTTGACAAATAGGTCTTTTGTTCTTCGTAAGGTCTCATAAATTTATTTTGCCTATGTTTAAAAACCTACCTAAGGTCTTTTTGTGTTTTACTTTTATGTGTCCCTTAGATCTCCTATATAGCACATGGCAATTGTTTCCCTTCATTCTCCAAGACTGGAGAAGTCCAAGAGTTAATTATATCAATCCAGACATCAGACGACTCAGTAATGTTTCACATATGTAAAATCCTATAATAAACTCAAACCCTATTCATAATAGTAAACCAAATTAAACCATAAACTTAAAACTATTTCAACATTTAACCAAAGTGAACCATAATCATTAACTAATTTATACCTTGTCCCAAAAAATGAACCAAATTTTAACCCTAACCCAACCTCAAACTGAACACTATAGAAAATTTAACCCTAACCACGTACCAAATTTAAACAAAATCCCTATTCAAATTGAACCCTATACCTGTTAGGACTATTGAAAATTCTTGCCCTCAGTGAAAAAAAATCATGAAAATCATTTTATTTTCATAACCCTAGGTCTTCCCATTCCTAAAGCCCTAAATCCACATGTTTTGTTGTATTCCTTCATTACTTTTTTTGGTCACTAAGTCCTAATTTCTGCATGTGCTTTTCAAGTTATTGATCAAAGGGTTCAAATGGTTAGAAAATCGTATGTCCCTCTCCCATTGTTCATCCCTTTTATGTCTCTTTCTTTTTATTTTAACCGTTCCATCCTTTGAAATGAAACGATAGTGCATTAGGGACATGGAAAGATTGTGGCCAAGATTACCCTATTTAATGTTCCTTTATATCATGAAGGTGACATCTATTTCAATCTGATGGTGGTCGCTATCCCTTGAACCTCAAGCTGCATGTATTTTATCTTCGTGGCATCAAGGCTGATTGCCACCTGTCGACACGTCCCCTATCCACCTTTACCTGTGGGATCATGCTTTGTTGATGTGTGTCCAAATTTTGCAAGGGACAAGTTCACGATAGCCATCTGATGAACTGGGAAAGTGAAGATTGATGGCTAAGATTCAAAATTTTGAAGTCCGAGTTGTGAATTGTTTCCTTTTCTGAACGTTGTAGGTACCAATTTTTCATGATGAATGGGTTTACTGAAGTATTGTGCGAAGTAAATGTAGAATATTGGCAAATGTATAAGGAAATAAATGATCATTTGAGACAACACTTTGTCTCCAAAGGTCTCAGGTGAAAGTTGTTTTCTCTCTTTGCTTCAGTCTGCAACTATTTTGGAAAGGTGGTAGGTTATTCTAGTAAAGTATTTGAGTTGTTCATATTTGCAAGTGTGGTGTTGTGATTTAAGATTTTAAGGGATTAAAGTGCTAGTTTTGTTATCATTTTATGTAAAGATTATTCTCTTAGTACCATAGTTGTCAACATGGTACCATGAAGAGAGTTTAAGGGAGAAGTTGATTATCAAAAGATCATTGTTTGTGATGATTTGTTTGAGTTATTGCCTCTGTCCACATATGATGCCTCAAAAATGAAGCAATTAGTACCTAAGAACCCTAGACTACAGATAGGGGATGGGTTGTATGATAAGGGAATGTGGACAAGGGATCCCAAAATTGGACAAATTGGGTTGACTCTCTGTAAGACTGCATACTCACAAAGAAATGCATGTGTGCCCAATAGTAACATTTGGCAATTTGATGTGGGACACAGATATCCTCTCACAAGTTGAAAAACACTATGATCCAACTGTGAGAGTAGTAAGGGATATAGATGGGCATGTTTTAATCAGTATAACTATGGATGAGATCAGAGATGTGTTCTCTTTAAATGATCCTTCTATGATTCTAGAGGAGATAGACTTTGATAATTTCAAATTTTTTTATGATTTCCAAAGAGATTACTTGAGAATGGGACCCTTGAGGGAATACTTTGGTAAAGTTGGTAGTTTGTGTATGGTTAGCCAAAGTACCCCTGAACCAATGAGATTAGATCTCTTCAACGTGAGAGCACAAGGCATGTACAGGTCACTAGAATACATATTTGGTGAGGATGAAGAGACACATATGCCAATTCACTATATTTTCATGATGGTTCATATATTACACCCCCACTTGGTAGTTATTTTTTATTTTTCTCCTTACATTGCTAATCTGATTCACTAAGGTTTGGTTGGAATTGAGAATTCTAAGGCTGACAACCCATTTGGATGGTACTCCATGCTGATGCACATGTTTTTATATAGGGGTGTGGATTACTTTAGTCAGACCATGGAGATAGTAAAGTAGACAAATGATGAATTACTGCCTATTCAATTGTTGAGTACCAAGTTGTCATGGGACCATCCTGATGCTAGCTTTGTCATTTTTCATAGTAATTTTGCCTCTCCACTTAGGGCATTGTTGTTTTTGGAGAACCCAAGAATCTCTAAAGGGTTATTGCAACTAATTAGACCAAAGAAGTATGCACGAGACCTCACCATAGCACATAATTGGGGTGATTTCATAATGTATTCAGTATCAATAGTTTTTAGAATATATGGATTCACAAGAACACCCTATGTGTTGCCATATCAAGTCCCCTTAAAGGTGGGGTTAGCAAAAATTTTGAGACAACTGGGTGAATTACAAGAGGGAGTATTGACAGGAAGGAATAGGGGAACTCTTTTTCCCACTATTACCATTAGCCACCAGTTTGTGATCACTAAGGGTGGCTAGAAACATCTAAATAAGGTCTTGTAGCCTTACATGCTAGCTACCACTATGTCCAAGTGTGCAGACAATGAAGGATTCATAAACAGAAGGTTTAAAAAGAAAACTAGGTGTCACACTGTGGAACACCAGTTCAATTTTCCTAAGGACATAATAAGGAATGAATTCAAGGTGTAGGAACAAGAAGCAAAGAAAAAAAAATGGTTGGTCTATAAGAAGACCTTGGACTTTGTCCAACATTTTGACACGAAGAATTATGACCCATTGAAGGATTTCCAGCCATGGGCAAGAAAAATAGAGGGTTTGATGCAACATTTTGAGGGAATCATGAATGACTTAAATGAGAAGAAACATGTTGTCATCCAATCTAAACCAACAAGGGCTCAGAGGATTCTGAGACAACAGGCTTATGCTAGGCTTGTTCCTAGGGGAATGTACACCATCCAATAGATGTAGGGATATAATGTTGTATTGCCTGTATAGCATAGAACAAAGGATATACTGTCAACCTCGAAAGGGAAGAGACCCATGGATGATGTTCCTGATGTGTAGCCCTCTCCAAAGAGCCAAAAACAAGGTAAAGAGGCCCAGCCTGGAGGAGATGTGTATTCTCCATCTCAATCCCCACTGCATTTAGATGAGCAAAGAGTTGCTGACCAAGTGGTACAAATGAGTAGTGAGGGACAAATTTTTGTAACCAATGAAGAGATACAAGAAGGGATGCTAGAGGTACCCAAGAAAGAAGAGATGGACCTCACTGTGTTTGAGTTGTCAGGCAAAGAACTAGACCCAATAATAAAGTAGGCCAACGATAGTTTTTTGTCAGATGACAGTTTTGTTAAAGCTAGGGCATTCCTTCAATTTTTATGGAGAATGCATATTAACCAATACAAGGAATTATGTGAGAAGAAAAAGAAAGAGTTCCCTGATAGGGACATAAATGATATAGAAGCTAAAATAAAGGTGGAATTCATGAAGAAGTTTGAAAAGATGACCCCAGATGAAGGTAGAGCCATGGTTCATACTGCAGGAGTGATGATTCTCCCCAAATGGGATATAGCTGATGCAGTGGTTTTTGATGTTGTAAGGAAGAATACGACCACTATGCACTCTACTATTGAGGAGGCACAACAAGCTACCAAGGGAGTCATTTTTTCTAATGACCATGCTTCCCTTGTGATGTGGTCCCTCAAGAGAGAGTAAAATAGGAAAATAAATGAAATATACCCCACAGAATACTCAAGAAACTTGCTAGTTAAGAGGGTTGGGGATACTTCAATTGTTGAAGCTACCAGTGTAGTCTTGGAGTCTACAAAATTCAATCTCAAAGTTGAAGAGAAGGAAGTAAAGGAGAAGGATGAGTAGAGAATAAAACTTGAGAGCATTATGAAAGCTTACAATGATTTAAAGGTGGTAGTAATAGAGAAAGATAAACTAATTGCACAATTGACAGGGCCACAAGATCACAGGTCCCCTCAATTGTTGCTTTCCAACTAGCCTACAATTGCTTCTTCTTCTTGTCCAATTATTTAATTCCCTCCATCTCCATTCCCTGAGACAGAAAATGAAGCAAGGGTAAGTTGGGAGAAATAGAAGCTTGAGGAGGAAATAGAGAGATTGAAAGAAATCAGAGAAAGGCTGGCAAAGGAAAGAGATCAACATAGGAAGGCAAAGACCTTAACTACCTAGATATATGAGGAGAAGGTCATGCAAACAGTACTTCAATTTGATGAACACCTGGACCGTACTATGTTGTATGATCATGTGAAGAGGCTAGAAAATATTTTGAGTTCTTTGTTACAAGAAAAGGCTGAATTGAAGATAGTTTTGGATAAAAGGGTGGAAAGGCACTCAAGCCTAAAGTTATTATATTTTTTATCTAAGGGTCATGATAGTCCTCACCCTGCAATAAAGCCTTTACATAAATTTGTAAAAGGATTGGTGGAGTACCAAATAAGGATGGATGATTTGGAAAGAAAGTCTAGGATCTTAAAGGCGGAATTGACTGTCATCAATTGTGAGTTAATTCTGAGCATTTTTAAGGGTCGCAAGTTGAAAGAGTCAGTAAAATGAACGGTTGAGTTAGATGATGAGTTGTCAATAAGGATGACTAGTATACTGACTCTAGATAATACTCTTCTCTTTGTCAAAATAGTTGAGGCAATAGAAAGGGCCAGATCGAAGATTGAGTTCCTGAAGAAGGAGATCAAACAGGTGGAGAATAAATGGCATCAATTATCTGGTAGAAAGGCTGAGATTAGTGGTTACCCATTCCCAGATGAAGAGGTGTTCAATGCTTGGTGAAACCAGTACTAACCTCATGTGGAAAATGATAGTACTCCACCTACTTCATAAGGGAAGCAAAGGCCATAGTTTTGAGTTTTAGTTGGTGTTAGTACTGTTTGAAATTTTTATTGAGGAACGTAAAGAGTGTTTCACTGAGTTTTCATTAGAAGTTAGTTTCTATTGTATTTCGTATGGGTAGAAAATTCTCCATTAACAAAATTTGAAGTACAAGATAATCTAAAAAGTAAAAAAATTTCTTCACAAAGATTTTGTGACATAAAAATGGCAGTGATATAGAAATTAAATTAGTATATTTCAAATATGAAACACAAATATATAAACTGATTGATAAACATGATCCCCACAGTGCACTTACCAGTACGTTGAAAATACACAATGTTTATTGGAAGAAACCAAGCTCCATACAAAATACCCTAATGTAAAACTGTAAGTAGATAACCCCAATAAAAAACCTAACCCTAAACTAAATCCTTATCTGGAAACCCTTTAACCATAACTATAATCTCAAAAAGAATCCAAAACCTTAACTAGATAACCCTAATCTAAAACCTAACTCTAAACTAAGCCCTTATCCAAATCCTTTAACCCTAACCCCAAATATTATGTGAACCCTAATAATATTTTGTAAACCCTAATAATGACCATAATTCTATCCATTACCCTAAATCCTAACCCAAAACATAATTTTATCTCTAAACCCTAATCCTAACCCTAATCCCAAGTCAAAACCTATTCCTAATTATTTCTCTAACCTAAGAATGATGGTAAACCTAACTTAATAATTAACATATACCCTAACCATTCTATAAACTATAGCCTCAACCCTAAAGTGTAACCCTAATCCTAACCCTCACTTTAGCCATACCCCAAACCCTAACCCTAACCATTATGTAAATCCTAACTATAACCATAACCTCAATCTTGCTTCTAAACCCTAACCATATTCCTAACCAAAACTATAATTTTAATCCCAACCTTAATCTAAATCCTAATACAAACCCTAACCTTATCCCTAACTATAACTATATCTCTAACCTAAGAATGAACCCAAATCTAACTATATCGTCAACCCAAAAGCTAATGCTATCTCTAATCATGAAACAAACCCTACCCTTAACTATAATATTTTTCCTAACCCTCACTTTAATCTTAACCCTAACACTAAACCTAACCCTAACCATAATGCTAACTCTAACCATAACCATAACCCAAATATATCTTAGGATTACTAATACGTGCGTACTACAATTAAGGTTAGAAAAAGTAATTATATTATAATAATATTATATTAAATTCTATTTAAAAATATATATTATATAATTATTTATTAATTCATTCAATATGCTATGCGTGGTGCGATTGCTACTAGCTAATATATACTCTATATTCAAATATGCCGAGATGTATCAAGGCATTTAATTTTTTCATCATTCACCTTAGATAAAAAATTAAGATGAAAAAATTCAACTCCTCGATACATCTCAGGGTTTTTAAATAGGATGTGGCTATGCTCCCGAAGGAATGCACCACTATATAGATTTGAAAAATCTAAAAACACAACAGATTTTTACAAAAAATTCAGGATATGTTCTTCATGATTTGCATATTCTGGATCGAAAACAACAATTTTTTTTGAAAACAAATGACTGTGTTTTTGTGAATCTGGAAAAAAAATAAAATCCTATAGTGTGTTTTTGTCAGAAGGATAGCCAACACCATTTAAATATAGAGTATATATTGGCTAGTTCATTCACATTTGAGAAAACCTAGCATGTATTCGGCATTTTTGAATTTCCAAAAATCCAATGTGATTACCGTTTGTTCAATTTCAGTCGTTGAGTATACCGATGGACATAGGGTGCCAAAAAAGCACAATGATTTCTATTTAAACATCTATCCTTTCAGGATTAATCAATGACTCATATCATCTTGTAGTTGGATGATAGAAATAAAGGTAAGGTCAACCCCCTGGATGACACAGGATGATGATGCTTAGTATTTGAAAAATCTGAAAACACAACAATTTTTTTGTGAAATGTTCAACATTTGTTCTTCATGATCTACGTGTTTTCAATTGAAAAGAAAAAAAAAATAGTGCCTTTATGCATATCTGAAAAAAATAAAAAATGTAGTGCATTTTCATCGGGAGCTTAGCTGCCACCCTTCGTATTCAACCATGTGTACTTATAAGTCAATGAATGGGTCCCTTGTAGACCATCCTAACCGACATCAACAACCCCCAAACCATCACCTTTATGTGATTAAGGTAGAGGTGCACAAATAGTTCAAAAATGACGGTCTAATAAGATTTAACGGGCCATCAAATTTCTTGCATTGTTGAACCATCAAATAGCTTAATACCTATTGCCTTGCTGACCACCACGATTTAGGCATTTCCTTTCCCAGGTTTTGAATTTGATTCATAATGGCTCATTGGCTTGCCTGAGCATGCAGGTGTGGTTGACGTTTGGTTTGGGACATTGTAGCAAAAATTTTTTGTGAAGGTGTTCTTCTGCCCACTTAAATAATAATTCTCTACACTTTATCCATTCCCATCTATATTCCATTTATGGTTTTTCCTCTTGCAAATTGTGCAAATCACTCTGCATTATCGACTTCTATGAACAAATTGAATGAATATTTCAAGTGCATAGTTCTTTGTTACTAAATTCTTCAGAGGTTGTGTATCATAACAGATTATGATTGTGAGCTTAGGGTAAGGAATTTAGCTTTCAATTCAAAGCCCTAACCTTCCCGTCAACCCTGTCGAAGAATTGTAATCATGAAGCGGAAGGAAGGACCTTGTGATCAGAATTCATATCCTGATGAGATAACAAGACAGTTACTAGGGTCACATGGAATCCAAAAAAGAGAAACCTGTAATACTCACCCTGAAGATTTCTTAATCGACGCCCACACAAGATACAAAGACCCTTTTCTAGGACCTGGCATGATAGGTTTTGCCTTGTGGAGAAGAAATTACAATAAGAGATAGGAGGCAAAACTTGTCAGGAACATATGGGATTCCAATTTAGCTAGAATCATTGTCCCAAATGCTTTTGTTAATGTAGATTTGATACTTGAGATTACAAATAGGTACATCCCTAACACCAGATAGGTACTGACCCATGATAACAAGGAAATTATCAAGATAACGAGAGAAAGTATAGAGGAGACATACACACTAGAGAAAGACAAGGATTGGTGGCCACTTGATACAAATATGATGGGCCATGATTTTGAAAAGTTACATAATTTGTATAGAAGCAAGATTTATCTTCACAGGCCAAAGCACTTGACTAGGGCAGAGAAGGCATTGAGTCCCAGAGACAAGCCTCTATATCATGTAGATTTGTTTTCTCCATACGTGAAAGATACATACTACGCTTTATGTTAGTGGCATGGTGAGGATGCAACATTTAAAATCCCCAGTTGGATATTGCTGATGTGCTTGGATATACAAGGAAATGAATCCCATAGATGTTTTGATTATGCGGGAACATTAGCAAATGACATCCATAAGGCCTTGATTAGTATAAAGTAGGGGAAGAGTAGTAAGTTCAAGTTCTACTCCATCTTAATGCACATGATTCTATGGAGCGGACTCAAGATTTGGGATCCAAAACTCAGAGTCGAAGCCTGTGTTGATGGGGAGATGGCCTAGTCCAAGAGTGGACTTAAATTTGGGACAAGGATGATAGCGCATCATCCTATATTTTGTTTGAGAATCATTTTGTCAGGCCTCTAATGACTTATTTGAAAGGGAGTGTCCCATGGGGGTTGTCTGATAAAGTGAAGCAATTCCTCAAACCAAAGGATTTAAACCCAGAGATGGGAATCAATCACAATTGGGGGTCATGGTTTTACTACAAGGACCATATAGTGATCAAAGTTTTTGGAAGTCAAGTAGTGCCCAAGGCACTACCGATCATAGTCACATAAAAGGTCTTCTGCACTTCCTATCAAGAAATGTATTTGAGGTGATACCTAGCAAAATGAAAGAATATAACATGACCGATGAGAATTACAAATTTTATGACCCAGAGGGATTCATAAAGGCAATATACCCAGGATCTAAAACTCACCAAGATGACAAGCTAGAAGATTCGATACGTAATTGTATAGATTATGATGATGTACTCAGGAAAAGGGAGAGGTGGTACAAGATACAACATTCAGAGCACTAGAGGAAGAGAGAAGGTAACTATCAACCTAACTATAAATTGGCTTGTAATGTTGAGACAAAAATGAATATGCTTGCAACCTTGTACATTGATGTTGATAGCATGCCATTGCCCCATGAAATCAATAGTGAGGGTAAAGAGTGTAGGCCTGCCCAAATGGAAATAGACTCTGGCTCTTCACCTACTTCCATTGGATCCCTAATTGGGCCTGCATCCGAACCTTCCACTCCATCTAATTCAACTACACCCATGGAGGGGACTTCATCACTAGGATTAGGGCCATCTCCTATTGCACAAAAGGCTTTCTCCATTCTACCACTTCGAACATCGGCTCCTAATCAGAAAACCCCATACACTCCATATGAGGCATTCCAGACCCCAACTCATCCACTTCCACCTCCTACACACTTTGACATTGTAAAAGCAATTGAACTGGAGCCACCATCCAATGAAAGAACACTTCCTTCTTTCAAGTTAGGTGGAGGGTTGACTGAAGACATATGAATGGAGGCATGCAGGGAGTTAATTGGTGATGATACGTTCATAAAAAAGGAGTTCAAACACTTTGTTCTCCAATAAGAGGTCATCAACCTAGTTGCTAGAAGGGGACTAAATCTTCAATCGTTGAGTGAAGAGGAGCAGTCAAAAGTAAAGGATGAGGTATTGAAAAGGGTAGAAGAATTGATGGCAATGATGACTCTAGAACAGGGGAGAGAAATTATAGCACAAATTGGTATTCTTCTTTTGGAAGGTTTTGATTTTTCATCTACCATTGCATTTGATAGCCTCATGAGGAGGTAGGATCTTGATCTCTCTAACCTCTCACCAGACAAAGAATAGAGCCTTGTATTTGGTTCCACATTTGATGATGACCTTGAGTACTTTCTATTTGGTCATTTTATCCCAATACCAATAAGCCATCCATGATTTCATTTTAGGATAAATATTATGGACAGTTGCTTATGATAAAGTCTTCTAAATTTTTGGGTGTACAAGCAACTAGTTTAGTTGTTAATGTGGCAAAGATGTCACACACAGTTGCATCAAGGGAAGAGGATAGGATTGCAACATTGGAGGCTATGAATAAGAGGCTTTGAGAACAACTACAAGTAGCATGTGGACTTCCTAATGAGGGGATTCATTGTGAGGAGGTCGATAAATTGAAGACTACAATTGCAACATTAAATGTTGAGAACCAGAGATTGCAAGCCAATTTTAAAAAGACCATTATAGATGCTCATAATAGTGATGCTAGTAATAATGCACTATGCGGTGTCATTCACTGCAAGACAAACATCCTTACAAATAATGCACAAGAAACATAGAATGTTTTTGTAGAGTTTGTCAAGTTTTAGAATAAACATCTGCAGTGGAAGCACTTTTTGGCATGCTCATTGTCAAAGTTTAACAAGTTGATAAGCGACTTTAAATTCTACTCATCAAAGTTTCCACCTTGTGTTCTTTCTGATCTTGTGGTTGATTTTGAGTGGAAGTTCATTGTTTTATCCCAATAGTTCTCCAAGCATCAGTTACACATCTAGATGATGAGGAGACAACTTATAGATTTTTATAGTCTAAGTGATTGCAGGATGCCCTCCATTTACACCAACCACAATGAGGGAGACAAGGTAACAAAAAATCTCAAGACATTCTTTGCTTGGCAGGCTGAAATTCATAGAATGCGAGATACTGCCCTTCTATCATCATGAGCCAATGAAGATAGAACAATCAATGTATTTGATAATCAAACTGAGGACTTGGTTAGAATCCAACATAGATGGGTTAGACTTGCCAAGCCAAAGACAAAAAATTGTGATACAGAGTATATCCACCATCTCAGATCCATGCACAATTTGAAAGAGCGACAGCTAATCAATGAAACAACACATCTGTAGGATCGTTTCAATATCCAATTTGAAACGGCCTTTGCATTGATGCAAAAAAGGTATGGTGAGTTTATCGAGTGGGCTAAAACATTTTGGGAGTCCCATTCAAACAATGTGAAAGCTATTAAAGATACTAAAAGAATTGGATGCAGGATTTGAGAGAAGTTGAAAGAATATGAGAGCAGACGGCCACGTATCGATAAAGATGTGTAGGAGGCTAGGATACTGAAAGATAAATATAAATAATTCATCAAATCTCTCAAATTAGAGATGCACAAGTTCAATTGTCTTTCAAATGGGTGCTTTCCCAACCTTTACATGGATATTGCAGACATGAGAGGTGCAGCTGAGTGGGTGGATGAGTGCAGGACAATGGTGGATGAGGACTTCAAATAGGAAAAGAATTTTGATCCCATGCTTCAGAAGATCCATTGCCTCATGGATAAGCTCATTACCATTGAAATGGCTATAAGGGAAAGCACCGATCATACTATGACATACAAATCTAATGAATATATGCAACATTTATCTGTGGTCAAATCATGGGTTCACAAGGCCTAATATTTATAATGTTTGAGTTTGAAAGTTTTGTTAAAGGTATTAATTATTTTGAAATGACATTGGCAAAACACAATGGCCTTTCTCAGAAGGTTCATATACAAATCATACATGTAAATGTGAAATAGATGATGAATCAATTGCAATGAATAAAACATAGGTTCTCTTTACTTCATACTATTGGTTACAATGGCTTTCTTATGATAACATTTTGTGTAAGATTTCAGTTGAAAAAGGTTAAGAGTGTTTCTATGGTTTTGCATGGCAAGTCCTTATGCAAGTAAATGGACTTACATCAATTGTGTATTTGCATAATTAGAGCAATTACAATTCTTGTTATAACTTATGTATTTGGGTCTGTCACATAAGGGTTGAACTCAACTGAGTAAATTTTGATATTAACCTTTCCTTTTCCTTCTCTTTTTTCTTTGGTTTATGTTGTCTGCGATCCTGTGCCATACTTTTCCCTAGCCGGTGATGTTGTGTTTCATCGCATTATGGTTTTAGAGCATTCATTTTTGGATTGTTTGTGGCCTATTAATTCGTATTAGCTCTTCAAATGAGCCCCGCTAGTTTGAAGATTGTAAATCTACTTGATGTGCTTTGATGGCTTGTTGGGTAGGCTAAATTGTTTATTTACATGAACATTTCGTATGTATTTGTTTATGACTCTTAATATTCATATTTGTGGGGCTTTGTCGGCATATATCTATTTTTATTCAAAGCCCAGGTTAGAATAGGGAATATTCATTTTCTTAACGTAAAACAAATAATATAGACATATTCGTGGAATGTGTTTTCTTGTCTGTGTTCGGGGATTTATGTTTCATTCAACTATATATTGCTAACGATTATGGATGTCTCGAAAGTTAATATGTTGAACACTATTTTTTTGGGAAAAATGGATCATGTTTTCGAAAAAAGAGTTCACAGTATCCTTTCTTTTATCTCGTTACTGAGTTTTGTTATCTATGATGGCTTCACTATTGCACCCATCTATTATGGTTAGTTTGTATAGTTATTAATTGTGAAGTGATTAATTTAGATCTGAGATTGGCTCATTGTTGGATGTAACATTTGTTGTCTTCTATTGACATATCTGATAGGTTTATGCAATTTTTATAGAACAAAGTTGTGTGAGCAAGCCAATTACTCTTAATATGGACTGTGCATGTGCAGTACAAGAAAATCTATGGTTTTGTAGTATACATTCTATCAAATTATTTATGGACAGAGTCACGGTATGTATGAGTTGTAAGATATGTGATGAATAATTGCATTTCTGAATATATATTGAACCAAATACATATTTAGACATACATAGAGCATACCCCTCACACATACTAATGTGTCTAGATATTACTTTGATTTTTATCTGTTTATTCAAAGTGATGGATAATTAAATTATTACATCTTGAATTTTGCTCGTATCTAGGAAGGATTTATGTGGATGATGATTTTTTGGTAAATATTAATGTGTACCTAGGATGGACGATGCTTGTTTAAATATAGGTTTTATCAGGATAAGGTAGTTGAGGATGACGAACATGAAGTGGACACTTGTGATAAGGAAATGATAATTGTATGTCATCTGATTTCGATAGTTTCTAGTGTAACAACCTACATAACCTGGACTGTTGTGTCAGAATTGTTATATACCATACTGTAACGACATAAACGACCTGTCCTGCATATGAAAATGATGGGATATGTATTGTCCTTTGTAAACTATATGATTTATTTCCAAAATTGTGGCAA
Source organism: Chamaecyparis obtusa (assembly GCA_027943335.1). Classification (NCBI taxonomy): domain Eukaryota; kingdom Viridiplantae; phylum Streptophyta; class Pinopsida; order Cupressales; family Cupressaceae; genus Chamaecyparis; species Chamaecyparis obtusa. Next base: position 887,254 of record BSBK01006276.1, read on the forward strand.
GGAACCTGAAGCTTTTGTACCTAAGTGTTCCACATGTATAGTACCAGAAAATATTTGTAATGATATGGACTGCACTTGTCCCGAGCTACATTGGAGGTCTTTGTAACTCCATTATTTCCTACTAGTGCCAGCACTGAACGGAGTTTGTACTTTTCAATTTACAAAAATAAAATAAAATTTATGGCTCTTGCCTCTTAGTTTATGAAAATAAATTGTTTTCATTGCTTTAGATTTTGTTCATGTTTATGAGCCTCTGCAAGGACCCTGATATATGCAAACCAAATTTCTTGGATAAAAAGAAAATAAATACAATACTAATGAATTTTAACAACAACCTGTTCATCTTATATTTCAAAAATATATAAAATAAGATATTTCTTAAGTCTACTTTTTATGTTTAAAACATGAGTGCAAAACTTATACATTCGAGCTCAACACTTCTTATGTGAAAAACATGAGTGCAAAACTTTTGTGTGTTTTATGATATCTTTACATCGAAATATACACATCCTCATATTGTCCTTTCCTATCCATTATTGCTATCAACATAAATAAACATGCTACCTATTTCTCAATTTCTTCTAACGGTCAGTTTTATTTAAGCACAACACATGAAACAACTAATTTCATTGATCAAAAACTAAGTATAAAACCCTTGCAAAAAATCTTACATATTCAAGTGCAACTACCAAAAAATGTCCTTTTACAACAACACCAACGAGAAGTGTTGGGAGAATGGGTGACTAGTATAACACATTATGTAATCAAGCACAAGTACAAAACATTATCTATTACCACCGGTAGCAACATAAAGTGCTGAGAGAATGGGGGAGCAATTACGGGGTACACAATCATTTGTCCACAGAAAACTGAAACATTAATATGGGATTGGCTGAGCTCCATATAAAATGCACTAAAATCTTAGAAAATATAGAAACACAATTACATAAATGCCCAAAGCACATTGATTTTTTGGCAGAGTCATTTGTCAGTTTAAAATACACATGATGCAAATCATCAATATGAAACATGTTTATGTTCATGAAAATCCATTCTGATAAAATCAGTTGTCTGAGCTTGGCCATCGCAATGCGATCCTTCAGAATCTTAGAGGTGGACTCCAACTTTGTCGTATCTTGAACACTTCAGTGTAGTCCAACACAATTATATTACGTAGAAAAAGGGCACATACGATGGAGACAAAGTCGTTGGGCAATAGGTTCTAGGCCTCTCACCTGCTGGCAGTCTCTACCATGCTGCATAACATTACAATCCTAGGCAGTCATCCCAGCCAGTGCATAATCATAGTCTAAATTATACTTGCTTCAACCACCATAGCCTGTCGGTCAACCACATACACAAGATAAAACCTCCACACATTTATTGCAATTGACAAATGACAGTTGCCCCCACCATCTGAAAAAATAGCCATCTCCACCCCCCCTCCAGATAGAGTCCACATCAATGAAATGCAGCATGATCATCTCACGCATCTCGATAGGGAGTTCAATAAATGTGCAAACTGGCAGAAACACTTGAACACAAAATGCCATAGATCTGCATATATAGTGAGTACAACAGTCAACCACATTTAAGGATGTGCATAGTGAAAAAACAAATAATTGAAATGATCAATAGAAACATACATATGTTTATAAACTATAAACAACTTTAAAGGTATTATGGCTAGAACACAATACCTCCTATGTTGTGCTTCTATTAATGTGTTCATGTCTAACCAATAGAAGAGAGCAATAGTTGAATCGAAGAGTTTCTGCACTTGCCAAAAACTAACAAGTATGTTACAAAAAACATGTTAATTTCTAATAGATATATAAAAAATGTACCATAAAAAAGGTCATCAAAAACTGATAATTCAATGTGAAGACAACAAATAGAGACAAATAATATATTTGTACTATGATCCTTTAAATCCTGGACTTTCTCATCTTTTTTCATAATATTGGTTATAAGTTAATTGTATTAGGATTGGGGTTAAGTTGATTGTTAGATTTCAAGGGTCATTTTATTTGGATTTTATATAAGTAAGGATTTAGCTAGGTTTAAAATCAGGGTTCAATATATTGAGCTTGTGAAAAGGTAGATAATTACTCCAATAATTATTTTCTTGTTGTTCCTGTTTCTAGTGAAACTTGTGTATCACATGGGTCATTACCAATTAAAAATCCTAGCAAAGAATAGGTGAACACAATCTTCTGCATGCAAACTAATTAGCACCGCCATGGGAAACTTCGCCACCACTGGCACCGTCATAAGACAATCTCTATCGATGATTCTTGGAGGCAGCTATTGGTGGTGGTTGCAAAACATAAGAAACAATTGTTGATTAAGTTTGGAGACTACCAATAAAAATGAATAGCAAAATAAAAAGATCCAATGCTGTTAACTATTCCCAAAGAACCTGTTTTTCAAAAAATTAAGTTCTCACCAACAATTTTTGGAGTAGACGAAGTGTGCCCATCGTGTTCTACAAAATGTAAGGGATCCTTCTTAGACCTCCCCCTCTTAGTGCCACCGGTGGGAAACACAAATGACTGTGAAGGATAGACTTCATTTAGTTAGTCATGGTTAGAACCATGCGTGCGTTGTTGCCTCTGAGGGATGGGAACCCTACTAGCACTAAACCATGGACGCATCTGAACTATGCTCATTGCAAATGGATTTTTGTTGGGATTTAGGCTAAATGGCATGGCCCTAGACTAGTTTAGGTCGATAATAAAATGGCTGACACATTTTGAGAATGCTTTCACTTGGTCATGTTTATGTGGCTTCATTTTCATCACTAAATTCAATAACCTAATTGATTCATTCCACTGATCTATTGTCTGGAGAGGTGATTGAACATCAACTACCCTTTCGAGGCAGTCTGAACTGCATGCGCCCCATCGTACATTCTCAATGCCCATATGAGGTGGAGAAATATCCATCTCTAATGTCACAAAATTGTTCTCCATGTGGATATCACCTGCCTTCAAAAATTCATTTTATAGGCAATCGATGAATGCTCAAATCCATACCAAATTACATCATTCGAATAAAGAGTAAATGGCCACAAAACATTCACTTGCCACTAGCGCCTCCTGCAGTCATGGCTAAAACCTTCAATGCATGCTTGCATGTATTTCCCCACAGGGCCCAAGGATAATCACACACAACCATGATCACCACAAGGTCTGACCAAATAAAAATTACACAATTTCTGGCTTCTCACAATATAGAATCCTAGTCTACTTTCATCGAGAAAGCAATCATCATCAGGAATTGCCTTTGCCTTCTCTAGACTTTTCTCCAAACTTTGCACCATGTAGTTCCTGATGAAACTAACATCTTGTAACTTCTCCTTTTGCCTGTAGAATGGTTCCATCTTATAAACAAGGGTGAAGTATACATGATCCATCTGATGTGTACATTTCTTTTGATAGTTGCAAAGGTACCATGTCTTCAATGTGCAATGGTACAATTCTATGGCAGAATTTGTGTCCTAATTTGCATGTGGGAAGACTCTGGAGTGTTTTTCCCACATTTCTATGTGTACAATGCATGACTAGGTTTAAAGGAAATGCACTACAATTAACAGAACAAGTATTGCAAAATAAAAAAATGGTTGCACAAAAAAACAAAGATCTCTTACCTATACGGTCGTCCCCTTGACACCATGTCCTAAAAAAATAGTCTAAAAATTGTGGTTGATCAGAAAACTCAACAAAAAACTCATATAATAACCTACGAGTGATTTCCTCACTCTCATTCATTATCGTCATTATCATGCTGAGGCATTGAAACATTGCCTTCACTCGATCTTTCGATGCATACTTCTGTACATTCTTCAGCCATGCCCGGTGCACATGCCAAGTGCATAGAATGACATGACATTGAAAAGATACCCTAGTGCACATGAATAGGAGCATGACTAGGGTTGGTGATCAAAAATTGGGTAAACATAATTTCATATGGAGTTGAAATGGCCGGTCAAACTAAGAGATAAAGAACTTACTGAATGGCATGTATCTCAGTGTTGGCATCATCAGTCAAGGAAGCATTCACCATCCACCCATTTCTAGCCTCCTTTCCTCATCTACAAATAATGGATAGCCACCCTTCGATGTCCTCGATCATGTTATAGGAGGACACAACCCATGCAATAGGAACCCCAAATTGTTGCTTGTCAAACATGACCAGTGAGTACAATTGATATTGCATGTGGTAAAGACAACGATGATGGCTACAATATATTAATGACATATAACGAATAGGAAAGACTTTTCACTACTCACTCCAAGCACGATTTTAGATGTCTCACCCCATATTTTTTGGTGGAAAATGTCAAATCCATGGAGATTATAGAATTGTGTGTGTCGAACCATCATATCAAGCATCCATGGGGTTTGGATACCCATAATGAAAGGTGTCCCATCATTCTGTGGCTGCTGCCAATAGAAGAAATTATTCCGATCCAATTGTTTCCATTTAAGGATACTAGTGGGATCATGAACATGTCTTTGGGCTCGACTGGACTTCACTCTTCTCCATGCATTCATTACATCCTTCCATGTCAGGAAGGTATCTCTCCTCTGCAACATACCCAAAAAATATGGATCGACCAAATGTCTATCCATGACAGCATCCACACTGACATCCATTGCCAATAGGTCCTCTATGTAAGCCTTGCATTCCACAGAAAGGTGAGGTGCAAACTTAGAATGTGGCCTATTTCTCAAATCATTTACACCATGACAATCTATACCATCCACATCTATGTGAAACATTTTAGTGAAACTCAAAATAGCCACGTCTAGTCTACCAAACATAACCTTAACGTTGAAGTGGCACTGACAACCCCTTTTCTTTATAAAGTGACGGATGCGTTTCTCTGGCAGTGCATTGTTCCTCTTATGATCTGGCCCAAACGAACACCAATAACTGCACATAAAGAGAGTCCTACTGTAAACCATAAATGAATTATGAAAATTTGTGATCACAATTATAATGATGATTATTTCTACTCACGTAGAATATATCTTCATTTTTTTTCTCTGTACTCTTCATGCCTGTGCTCTATGTGCTTCACACAAACAAATGCACATTCCATGTCTTCCCTCTTTGACTCCCCTGTGACAAAAGCCTTAATTTTGTTGACTAAACTTTCCGCACACAAGTCTGTCAACTCATCATCTTCCACACCAATTGGACTCCAATCAATTTCATTAGATGAGAAAGGATGCACACCACCACCTCCATCTTGCACTTTAAGTTGCACAAGAAGGTTCCACTTACATTTTCTCCCCATCACTACAAAGTGCTAATAAAAACTATCAAAAAACAAATTTTGTGGTTCATTGACAACATTAAGGGGTTTTCAAAAAATATAACAGATGTTTCTAAGCTCCTTACAAAATGCAACGTTGACAAAATTTCAAAAAAATGAAAACAAAACCCATTTTTAGTAAATTTACACCAACACTGTGTTTTCACAAATCTGATCAAAAAAAGTTTATCATCTTTTTATTGTCTTTGGTGCATTTTGTATGGACATTAGCCACCATTTGTGTGATTCAACTTAAGATGCACAATTTTTTTTAAGTGCGCAAATACGTGTTGGAAAACTTCAACTATTTTCTATATTATACATCACAAATACCTCGATGTAAGCTTTACGGCCACTCCCGATGGGCAATGTTACACACATGACTTCTATAGGGATAAAATTGCTTTTACTATACCGGTGCATATAGTGTTGTGTGCTTTCGCTATCGACATAACCTGGGTTATCATTGTAACATTTGGCAGTTTAGGCCCATCCCCATGGGCAATGTTATGCCCATAACTTCTATCAGTGTAACTTTATTTTTTCCTGTGCCTCTGCGTAAGCTGTTGTGTGTTTTTGACATCAGCGTAACTCAGCACATCGGAGTAAGAATTTGACCCCAACCTGATGGGAAATGCTACGCTGATAGGTTCTATCAATATGAACTATTTTGTTTTCACTATTAGCATAACTCAGCTCTTAACTGTAAGATTTTTGACCCCTGATGATGGCCAATTTTATACCGATAAATGATAACTTCTATCGGTGTACCTTCCTTTTTCTATATCACTGAATAAAGTGTTCTGGGTTTTTCACATTTATCATGTGGATGAAAAACATCCTGACATTGCGCAATCGGTGTAATTTAGCCTCTTCGCTGTGACAAATTACAGACACAAATTACACCCTATTTTCTCTACTGTGAGTCCCACTTACCTATGTTGCTGAAGATTTAAGGTTTAATCAGCAGTAATATTTGTCAACATCAAATGCTGCTTTTCAATCATGCTTGTGTGATTAAATATATTTTATAAAGTTTAAGGTTTAATTGGCGGTAATATTTCTGCCATATTTGTCAACATGGATGAAAGGGTAAGTACACAGGTGCAGGCTATTCTCTGTTTTAGCTATTCGAATCACTTTTTCTTCGGTGAGACACATTACAACCATTTCAATGGGTGTTATTACCACGATAGCCAAAGCTAACATTGTTCTTCTTTTGCAAATGGAAAATCCAATACTGTTAGTAAAATCAGTGAAAAGTCGGGTGATCACTTCATTACTTTTAGCCCCTTGCAATGGGCAATGTTCTGTTGATATGAGAAATTATCGCTTTTTGCTACTTACCTATGTTGGCATACAAACATTGGTTTTCAATCACACAACAATAATTAAATATAACATGGATGAAAGGCAAAGTGCACAGGGTTGCGCACTATTCTTTGTTTTCACTATTCCAATCATTTTTGTTTTTTCTATGCTTGACTAAATATGGAAACTACTGAGTATTTTTGAATATTTTGGCATTTCGTTGTGTGTTTTTGCATGCTCATTCAAGGAGCAGCCATACCCTACACATTCACGGCCAGACGAGTTTTTTTTTTTTTTGTGGACACCCAATGCCTATAACTACAATATTTTTGGTGCTCCTCGTGAATCTACAACCCAACCAAATCAAAACCCAAATCTAGTAACCGTTAAAACAATAACTCTATAGTAATGTGACATGAATACATGCTAATGTTCAAAACCCAAAACAAATCATATTTTTTAAACTATTGAGACAAACTACTGTAAGGACCTCCTATAACACAAAAAATTCACACAAATACAAATAAATATAAATGTTGTTTTAAAAATTTATATATACAACACACTTGTTCTGGGCTTCTCTTCTATTTTAAAAATTCACCTAAAAGTATGCAATCTTTTCCATCTCCTAGTGAAGCCCTCTTCATAGCAAACGCAGAGTGCTTTTCCCCTTTCAAATGGACAAACTACTATTAACTTCATAGAAAATGTAGACTGCTTTCAAACTTCACACAAAACACATAATGCTTTTCAATGGCTGAACCACTATTAACTTCATGAAAAATGTAGAATGCTTTTCAACAGCTAAACCACTATTAACTTCATAGAAAATGTAGAATGCTTTTCAATGGCTAAACCACTATTAACTTCATAGGAAATGCAGAGGCCTTTCAAACCCTATTAACAGTGGTAACTTACTTAAAAGTGAAGTAATCTGTAAATTATAAGGGAATCATAATGGGAAACTTCCATAGGACTTGACTTAATGGCTAAATTAAATGCAAAAGAAGGGGAAAGAAGATGTAGGACAAGTGAGTTGGTGGAAATTAATTCCCTCATCCTTTTCCCGTGGCAATTTTCCTTTTTTCATTTGATGTGCAACTGTTAATGTCTGGTCATGTCACCGTCGAAACTATTATGTGTTTTCCTTTCTAGGCACACAGGAGCGATTATGAAAAATGTTATGTGTTTTTGATAATATGTGCGCAAGTGCGTAAGTGTGATGTCGATAAAAAAATTGTTTTCTTTCTATGTTGTTGGCAAAGGAATCGGGACACACATCAAATAGGCATGATCCTGTAAAGGATGAAAGAGCTTCAGTAAGTACTTCAAAGGATAATGCCATAATGCCACCTATCTGCAGTTGTCAATGGGGACCACCTAGCAATATCTTAACTGTTAGATCATTTTTGATCTCATGATTGGTGCTATCCCTTAATCCTCAACGTGAACGTCTATTATCTTAATGGGATCAAGCCTCATTACCACCTATCCATGGTTGTTAGTGGGACCATGTAGCATCTATTAAGGTGAAGGTTATTTGGGTGGTTAATGTCAGATAGGCCCAGTTACTAACCACTGTAACATTTGGTTACATCAATCAAAAATCAATATCTCTACATCGGTCGTCAGATTTTTGAATGCACCAGTGTTTTCCATGCCATCATCTCTGTAGAATATGTAATCATTATTTGTTTGGTCCCGCTTGCATGTATCGATGGATTAGGCTAGCGTGATTACATTTATGATGCCCTAATGTAAGTGTGCATGTGCATTGTGCCAAGTGTTATGTGTTTTTGACATGTCCACATAACTGTAAATGTAAATGTCGCTAACATTATCTAGTCACCGCTACTAGATGCAGTAACCCCTAACATTTTATGCCACACCTAACTGTCTATTTCATGTCCTTTCTTCACAGTCTCCTTCGCATAGTTACTATCTTGATGAGTTTCAAGTCAAAGGAATTGAGACACGTGTCAAAGAGCGTGATCCCGCGAAGGTTGAAAGAGCTTCAATAAGTACTTCAAGGGATAATGCCATAATGCCACCTATCCATGATTGTCAATGGGGACCACATAACATATGTTAAGCTACTCGGTGAAGGTTACTGGGGTGGTTAATCAAATGGTGGACCGATTGCAGTGATAGGCCAAGTACCTTACATGAAATTTTTTCATTTATATCTTCACCATTAGATCATTTTTTATCTCATGGTTGGCGATATCCCTTAATCATCAAGGTGCATGTCTTTTATCTCAATGGGATCATGCCTGATTGCCACCTATCCAATGTTGTCAGTGGGACCACATAGCATCTGTTAAGTGGACCTCTGTTAAGCCACCCAGTGAAGGTTGTTTGGTAGGTTAATGTCAGACAACCCTAGTTACTAACCACTATAACATTCAGTTGCATCCAAGAAAAACTAATATCTCTCCTTTGGTTGTCAGATTTGTAAATGCACCAGTGTTTTCCATGCCATTATATCTATAGAATAGGTAACCATTATTTGTTTGGTCCCGTTATTTTCCATGCCATTATATCTATAGAATAGGTAACCGTTAGGTGTTTTCCGCTAACATTTTCCTAGCACCACTACTAGATGCAATAACCCCTAACATTTTATGCCACACCTGACTATATGTTTCATGTCCTTTCTTCATAGTCTCCATTACACAGTTACTATCTCCTTATGCAGTTAGATTTTTCAATGCATTGGACTGAACGGTTTAATTTTTTTCTAGTCTAATTCACCTTTCATGTACTTTACTACATGTCTCATCATCAATCAAAAGAAAGAACCTATGTCCTTTCTTTTCGGGGATCCCATGGTCTCATTTATGCCTTTTAATATGGTTTTATGTATGTCACAATGTCAAAATTCTATACGATGGTGCATTCTTTCAAGAGGATAGCAACGTCCTATTTGTAGTAGGTGGTACAAGGGGATTTCTTGATGGTGAGAGGAATTGCCAACATTTCTACTGATTAATTCAAGGGAGATGTTTATTTTAGGCTAAGGGTCAATATCACACTCTATGAGTGTTAGTGAACAAATCAAAATGCCTTCTTATGTATTTCTTGTTTTGGGTGCTTTTAAGGAATAGTTCTTGGCTTCAATGTCTCTATATGTAATAACATGGACTATAGAGTCTATTTTGAAGATTATGAATATATAGTCTCTATATATATGTTAAAGAGAATGAGATCTATTTTAGGTAGCTCTTTTCATTCATATATATGGGTTAACTTGGACTTCAAGTTTGGTTCAAGAAGTAGTTATGGAGGATCTCTTTTTAGTGGTTTTATCGAAGCTTTGATATATTAGATGACTTTCATTTCAAATGATCTAAACAATATATTAAATTAGATACATGAAACTAATCATATAAAAGTTTAGAAAGATCATTTATGGAAGAACTCTTTCTAATGATTTTATAGGATTTTAGATGGTTTTGAGATATTAGATTATTCCTAGTTCAAGTGATTTTAAAAATATGTGCAATCAGTTGGCACATATTATACACATAAAACATATATAACTAGCAGTTGCACATTTTATATAGCGTGCAACAGTTCATCGATAGGCATATATGCTTGGGGATGTATT